>PVKS010041991.1:0-15700 GCA_004027875.1 Aplodontia rufa
TAAAAAAAAAAAAAAAGAACCAGGTACAGCTACTGGTAGGGCGCTTGCCTAATATGTGTGAAGCTCTGGGTTTAATCCTCAGCACTGTTAAAAAAAAAAAGTCAAAGTTATTTTCAAGGCTTTTCTTCATCACCTCTTCTAATCTCATCATCAGCATTAGCTTGCTTAGTGAGCTTGTATGGCCAACAGCCCAAAGAGCAAATGTCCTGAATAATGTATAGAAAGCAACTTTTTACAAAAAAACCTAATCTGCCCTAGTTCCCATTTGCAGAAGAGAAAATCAGTGTCCTTCAAGATAATATGAATCAGGACATTTTCGTCCAGGCTTGTTCTCATTGTTCCATTAATTTGGCAGGATTTTTGGGAGTAGAAGTGGGCATTCACAGACTTGGTATTTTACTGTCACCCTTTTCTTTAAGGGTTATACAGGAACTTAATAACTATGCATTCAGGTCTATATATATTGTTTCATATAATATTCAAAAAGTCTCTTCAAGGAAAGGAGATGTTATTATCTTCAAAGCACTGATGAGGAAACAGTGGCTCAGAAAATTTAAATGACTTCCTTGGAGATAGCTGTGATTGAAACATGGGCTGTCTGGACTCTCAAGTGTAACTTCTTAAACCCTTGGCTATGGATTTCAACCATGGTTTTATATCAAAATTCCCAAAGAATTTAAAAAAAGATACAGAAGCCAAGGTCTTATCTCACGCTTGATTGATTCAAAGTTTTGTTGGAGGTGTGGGTTTGGAATGTGGTTCTTAAGAACCTCTGCTGCCATGTGCTACCATAGTGGAAGAACAGAATCTTGCCACATGGCTCTCTATACATAGTGTCACAGTTTACAATTAGCTGTTCATTTTAACCTGTGAATTTTGCTGTACAATCAGTTTTGAATCCAAATGTGTTACTATCTGGTTAACATTTTTTGTCTCTACATTGCATGAATGTCTTCAAAGAGTTGGTCAAATTCCTTGGAATTCTCCTTTTTCATTATCAAAGTACAAGGGAAACTTTCTGAAATGTTTGCTGTGGGGAGTAAATTTCTAGCTATGCTACTGCTAGGAACCACCCAGAGAGCTCAAAAATTCCCTAATACACACAGTGAAAAGAACGCAACATTCCAGGACAGTAATGACTTAAAATCATATCTTATGGAGGAGAGAGGCTTTTACTCGGAATGACACTAAACAAGTTATTTTATCTTTCAGTGTGGGCAGATAGAGGTTGTCTCAATTTCTCATTTTGTAAGCTTATGGATAATAGATTTTCCTTATCTTCCATACCCACATCTCTAATACAGAAAAGAAATTCCTGCCAGGCATGGTGGTGCACACTTCTAATTCCAGGGACTTGGGAGATTGAAGCAGGAGGATCACATGTTCAAAGTCAGCCTCAGCAACTTAACGAGGCCCTAAGCAACTTCGTGAGATCCTGTCTCAAAAAAAAAAAAAAAAAAAAAAAAATTGCTGGGGATGTGGCTCAATGGTAAAGCACCTCTGGATTCAATCCCCAGTACAGGGTGGTGGTAGGGGGAAGCCTGAGTATTCACCAGTTCCAAATGGCTTCTCCCTGAAAACAGGTTGCAGACAGTAACGTATACTGCCAAGTGGAATAAACTCATCATTGTAAAATATAAATTATAGAAACATCATTTATTACAATGATGTATTCACACTGTTTCAGAGTTTTAAAACTCATGTTTTATTTTTTTGTTCACTAATCTTTTCTCGAAGTTCTGATGCTTTTAATTTTAACCATGACATTAAGGCCACTTTCAGAACTTCTTTGTGTGGGTCTGTGTCCTGTCCTTTGCCTCAGTAACAGTTTTTGTTGGTAGGAAAAGGGAACTTTCATGGTGGTTGTTGTTTGTAATTTCTACCTTAATATTCTTTTTTTCTGGGCCTTGCAAGTGCTAGGCAAGCGCTCTGCCACTGAGCTAAATCCCCAACCCCCTGCCTTAATATGCTAAGCAGAGTTTAATTTTGCCATTAAGTTACACTGCAATTTCTAATTAAAAAAAAAAAAAGGTTTTCAGCAAATTTTGTCTGTAAGAGAGTAACAATAGATATGCACTATCCCTGTAAATGCTACCTCCTCCTGCCTCCTCCCCCACCTTATGAGAAGACCATGGCCCTAGTTCATTATTTATTTTAAAGGAGTCAGTGTGAATTCAAGTTATTTCCCATCCTGCTATCGTTTGCTCAAAGACCTTTTGTAACGGGTCTTATGTAAGAAGACATGCATAAGTTGTGTTGGTGGTTTATTTAAGGAAACAGTT
Source organism: Aplodontia rufa (assembly GCA_004027875.1). Taxonomy (NCBI): domain Eukaryota; kingdom Metazoa; phylum Chordata; class Mammalia; order Rodentia; family Aplodontiidae; genus Aplodontia; species Aplodontia rufa. Next base: position 2,283 of record PVKS010041991.1, read on the forward strand.
AAATACAAGGTAGATCTGAATGGCAAGATAGATCTGTAAGTGGCAAATAGGTGCTATAAATGCATTACTTCATGCAGGTTGACAAAACAGTCAGGTTCCCAACAACTTTTTTGGCCTCACCTCTTACTATTGCCCCCTCCTTCACTGTCCTCCAGTCACAACGAATTATTTCCTGGTCCTTGAACTCGCCAAACATACTCCTTTCTCAGGGTCTTTGTTTTTGGTAGTCCCTCTACCTGAAACTCCTTCCTGATTGTCACAAGGGCTCATTCTCATCCTGCAGAACTTTGCTGAAATGTCACTAAAGTCAAGTAAGTCTTTTACGGCCACCCTAAAATAATATTCCCCCGTTTCTATTTCTTCATTTTGTATTATTTTTCTTGGTGGTAATTACACATCCAGTACATTACATGTTTAAAGCTTATTTGTCACTTCTGTGAGGAGACAGGCTCCAGCAGGACAAGGAAATCCGGGTTGCCTTCATCTAGTGTCCTTGGGAGCCTACAGTCTGGCACCTAGAAGCATTGGGTAAATGTTTCAATGAATGAATGAGGCTCTTTAGACGCGGAAGTTTTCTCCTCCTTCGCTGTGCACCTCATTCTGCCCTCTCCCCTTTCCTGCAGAGGTATCTGTTTGGAGTCTGGCTCTCAGGATTGCACTGCCACTAAACAGCTCCTGAGAGCGAGTTGCCTCGACCCCTGATACCACTTCGCCTGGGCCTAGCGCCTGGGGAAGGACAGGTCTGCAGTACCCGGAACGTGGAAACGAAAGCAGAAGGGGATAACGTGCACCTAAGGGGAAAGTCTCCGTGCGGTGGCAGCCCGGCCTCCTCCGGTGCCAGGCTGCGCGCAGTGGGGCCTTCCCGGCTGACTCATTCCCAGCCGCCTCCTCGGCGGGCGGCGGCCACATACACGCCCATCTGGGCAGTGCCGGGGCCCGCGCAGACTTCGAGCCCCTGCCAGGCCCCAGTGCTCAGCCAGGCGCCGCCACCTTAACTTCCTCCTGCGCTCACGCCTAGGGGCTGCCCCGGGAATCTCCACGCGCGCCCGCCAGCGTCCCGAGAGGCCGCGGTCCTGCGTGGCCCACCCTTTCCAGACCGCGGCGCGCGCCGAGGGAGCAGCGCGGCCCCCACTGAGCGGCGCAGGCGCAGCGGGGGCCGCGCCCGGCTGCCGCCTCCGCCCAGCTCCGAGCCGGCCTCAGTCCGCCGCCAACAGGCGGTTCGACTGGAGGCCAACGCGGAGGCTGAGTCCGACGCAGATAGAGCGTCCAAGCCAGCGTCGCCTCCGGCGCTGAGAAGACTGTGTGGCCCGGGAAAGGGTGGAGACAACGTCTGTGACGGCTTCCCGGCTGCCCAAAGTGGGAGTGGTGTGGGCTGCAGGAAGGAGAGAGGAAGAGGAGCCGAAGGGGGCAGCAGCGGCCGCCGCGGTCGGCCTCCCGCGGCGCTGACAGGCTGGGCGGGCGCCCGTCTCTCCTCGGAATTCGCGCGGCCGCGTCAGCCTTCTCCGGCCCGCGGGTCCCCGGGCCCGGTCTTGCCGCGCCCTTCGGGGCGGAGGGCTGCCGCAGCGCAGGGACAGGCCGGGTCCTCGCCACCGAGGGATGTGAGTGGCAGCCGAGCCCGCACGGGAGGGCCCGCGAGGGCCCAGCCTGGCGGACGCTCGGACCCGGGTCGGGTCCCGGGGCTGCGCACACCTTAGCCTGCCGGAGGCACCGTGGAGGAGCGACCCCTTCGCGCTTGAGGGCGGTCTTTGGTCCCCCGAGCCACACAGCCGGTGGGTGTTGTCGCTGCCTGGCGTCTGGATGGGGGCAACAGTAGCCTCTCCAACGCCTTTTCACCTCCAGATCCCCGCCTTTCCCCCCGGCCAGTGGCAGGGAACCTCCCCAGGAAAATCTTCCTCTTTTAAGACAGAACCGAGAACGGAATCCCTTGCTGTTGATATTCGCATCCGCGTTTCCCTCGGGATCCTTTCTCCCTTTACTTGTCCATTTAAAAAATTTGCGAGACATCTAAACAGCCTAGAAAAGAGCATCTTTATCCCCTGGATTTCTGCGGTAGTAACAGCTGCTTCTAATTTTAGGTTTCAGAAGCAGGCAGCGGGAACAAGATGTGAACTGTTTCTCTTCTGCAGAAAAAGAGGCCCTTCCTCCCCCTCCCGCGACGGTGGGTACGAGATCCCGGCTGCTGCCTGGTGCCGCAGTGAGGGCGAGGTGTACAGGCGAGCTGTGAGTGCGTAGGAAGGTTGGATGCTTGTGTGGACAGGCAGGACTGCTTGTTGCTTACACTGAAGAAGGCAGAACTGAACTTTTAATGTTGGTCTTGGACAGTAATTTTGGGGTGTTTATCGTTGCTCTAGCTCTTGGACTTTGTAAGAAGTATTCCTTGTTGGTTTTACAAGAAACGTGGCTTTGCAGAGAAAAGTAAAACGTCCTTTTCCATTTCTCTTTCAAGCAGCCAAATATTCTTAAACTTTCAGAGGGATATTTCCAAGTAGTAAGGAGTGCCTATTGAGCCGTTCTTGCTGGGCTCTGCGTGCTTCCTGGGTGGTTTTATCTGCCTGATCTTCCTTTGTCGTTGAATTTACCCAGTTTGCTTTCTGGTGGTTATTAATCTGTCAAGGGAAACTCCTTGCTCTGAATGAGAAGATAGGAGCATCTTAGTAGTCATAGAGGGAAGGAGAAAAGTGGAGAAGGAAAACAGAAGTGGAAAAAAGGAGATGGTTGCTTTTGGTTTCACAACTGCTTATATTCCGATAATAAAACCCAGCAGATTTGAAAATTAATAATCATTTTTTGGCTCCTCCTCGCCTATCTGCTTCATTTTTTGCAGCACAGTAAGGTGTGAGATTCACTTGCTTGTGCACTTATCTGATGGAGTGTAACAGATCTGCAAACTAAATGTGTCCAGCACTGCCTTAATAGTACATGTATTTTACCTATACAGGAAAGCTGCAGTGTTTGTGGGCTAGATGAGCGTGTACTGCTTATTTTTCTCCAAGTGAATGTTCTGTGTTTGGAGTTTATAGCATGTTTTAAGGAACTGGTTAAGAAATAATTTCATTTAGTACCTTTCCTTAATGATTTCAGAAAGGTGTCTCAGGTATGAGAGGCAAATATATCTTTTCTCTACTTCACCTGACTATTCCTGAGGTAGGATGCTTTTTAGGCAAACAGGAAGGAATTGGCTTGACCAGTACAAATGTATTATTTGAAATGTCTTTAAATCTCATTTTTTTTCTTGGGTAAGATTGTTATGAGGCTTAAATAAGATGCCTGCAAAGTAGAAAATTGCCTGGCTATTATAAAAATGTTGGCCAAGACAGACTGGTGGCTGATGCTTATGGTCTGGGAGAGTGGGGGAGAGAGCGAGAGAGAGAGAAAAGAGAGGGGAGACACACACACACACACACACACACACACACAAAGTAAGTCTTGGCTACTGTTACAATTGAGCAGGCAAAGGTGATTAAAAAAATGGTAAAATGGGTCTGGAGTGGTGGCTCAGTGGTTATGGTGCTTGCTTGGCATGCGTGAGGATGGGTGTTTGAATCCCAGCACCATGTACACAATGAAGTGTCACAGCAACAAAAACCAGATGAAAACCTGAATAAAATTCTTTTTCTTATTGTCCCTCTCTCTCTTAAAAAAAAAAAGTAAAATGACTACACATAAGGTGATCTGCCATTGACCATTGTTTCTTTGTAGTATGAGGAGAAAAAGAACTTTTAGATCTTGAATGGCTAAAGGGTCTTGTAGCCTTTGATTCTTTTGAGCCCCATTATGCTGCCCCTACTAACTGTTGTGCTGCCCTCCTGTGGTTCACTGTGCTAAGAAATTTTTTTGCTTTTCCCTATTATGTTGTTTTTCCTTTTTGGAATTCCTTGTTGTAGTTCCCAGTTTCCCAACTGTGTGCGAAGGTGCCTGGAACTTCCATCAGTGAATTTAGGCTTGAACTATTAGTTTGAGATAGTTCACATTTTCAATGTCAGATACCTACATCCCTTTCTACTGTGTCCTATCTTTGTAATGCTGTATTTTCAAAGGTGATTTGCTAAAAAGCAACTTACTTACTATGTGAAAATCCAGTGTGGAACAGGAAATAATCAGTAGTGCCCAAATGGATTCCAAGGTTTGAGAAGTTGACTAGTGCTCAACAGGCACTAAATTGTAAGAACTGTAATACTCATTAGGCTGTTTGAACATGCTAAGGTTTCTTTTGGCATGGGGATCTAAGAGCTCCTTGAGTGGAGATGATTTAAGAATGTTTGTTTTAGCATTTAGTTGACTTTTCTGATGAAGTTATTGATACAAAAAGCTAGAACCAGTTGATCATGGTTTGATATATTTCCTTTCCTTTTATTATCATTATTATAATTTCTGCTTGGTTCTTTCACTTTAAAACTAATTCTGTTGCTTACTTGTCATTCCAGACACTTATTAATTTTTTCAGTACTTGTCTGCCACTATTTCTGATCATGTCCTTAAGCTAAATATGATTCAAATAAAAATCATCATCTTATATACCTGCCGTACTTTGGATCTTGAATATCCCACAAAGGCCCATGAGTTGCTTGGTTCCCAGCTTGTGATATCATTGGGAGGTTGTGGAACCTTTAGGTCAGGCTTAGTAGAATAAAATAAGGTTGTTGGAGACATCTCTTTTGGCAGGGGTGGTGGGCTTCTGGCTCCTTTCTCTTTCTTTGCTTCCTTGCTGCTGTAAGTTGAACAGGCCTTCTCTGCCACATGCTCCCATCACAGGATACTTTGCCACTCACTCCATACCCAAAGTAATGGGCCAAGCAACCATGGACTGAAAATGTAAGCCAAAATATACCTTTCCTGGTTTTAAGTTGATTTTGTTAAGTGTTTTGTCACAGCAACAGAAAATTGATTAATGCAAAGCTTAATTTCCGTCTTTCCTGGTCCTGTTGGCTTTAAATATTAGGTGTCAACTCTTTTTTTTTTTTTTTTAAGAGAGAGGGACAGTGAGAGAGAGAAAGAGAGAATCAATTTTAGTTAGTTTTTCATGTGGCTTTTGTTACTCCAATACTGTGTTGTGTATGTGGTGCTGGGGTTTGAACCCATATCCTTGGGCATGCCAGGCAAGCACTGTAACTGCTGAGCCACTGCTCCAGCCCCTAGATATCATCTTTAAACTGCCTCTTTCATTCATCTTTTATATTCACTCACTTAATATTTCTATAGTTCTTTTGTCTATCATATTTCTAGTTTATCCCCTTTATCACTTGAATCCCAAGGTTTGTTTCTTGAGCCTAGAATATTGAAATACATATCAGCCTCTCAGAATCTGGTATCTCTTCTTTCTCTTTGTCCTCAGTAGAGGCATCATTGTCGTACTTCTTGTGGCATTCTTTTACTCTGATATCTTTAGTGGCTTATTGTTTTTCACCTATTAAATTTAACTTTGTTTTCCTGGATGTGAAGGCACTCTTATTATCAGTCTCTGCCCTGTTCAGTCTTTCATCTGGGGATTCTCAGCAAGTATTCTCTGCGTTAGATTGTCAAGCTAGTTTCTCCATTTTCTAATAACAAACCTTGCTTAGTCTAACCTTTAACTTTTTCTCATGTTCTCCATCCTTCTATCTCTTTCAAGTCCAATTCTACACCCCATTTCATGGCTCATTAGTTACGGAACAACTGAGTAGTGTTTCAGTTTTCTATTCTGACACTTTGTCATGTATGTGGTGCTGGGGTTTGAACCTGCATCCTTGTGCATGCCAGGCAAGTGCTGTAATGGCAGAGCCACTGCTCCAGCTCAATACTAACTTTTAAAAGTTTCATACTTGAGGTTCTATCTTTCCATTCTATATGTAAGGTTGATTAAAATTCATTATAACTCTTATTTAATCTTCATTCATTCACAATTGCCTTGTGGCAGGTCCTATTCTAGGCACTAAGAATGCAGTAATGAAAGAGACATCCAGGTCAGCACTTCCAAGAGACTTTCATTCTGGTGACGTAAGACCATCAGTGAAGAGAAGAATAATTTAGCCTATGGTGGAAAAAAGAATCAGAACAGTTGTGGCTGCTTAGATGGTAGGATCAGGGAGTGGTGGTGAAGGAGCATAAAAGAACTTTCTGGGATGATGATAATTTCTGTAGGCATTGGCCTCACAGGTATGTGCATTGTTCAGACTCAGGAGTACATCTCAGATTTGTACATTTCATTGTATGTAAGGGGGGAGATGCTGGAAAATAAAATAGTTATAACTTATATGAGTTCTAAAGAATAATATATTATATACATATGAAACCAGTACTCAGCCTAAGAACTAGAATATTAGCAGTAATTATTACCTATATATGTGTTTCTCCCTGCCTATTCCTCTCCTTATTTCACATTATTTTGCATTAAAATTCATTACAATTCTTTTTAATCTTAATTTATTCAGCAACTTCCATGTGTCAGGTACTATTCTAGGCACCAGAGTGCAGTAATGATTGAGACATTCATTCATTGAATTGGTTTGACATTTTAATTCAGTGAATATTTATTGAGTACCTACGGAGTTTTAGGGTTTGTGTGACTCTTTAATGTAGTATGAAGTCCATTTAATGTTTCCAATTGAAACACATGTTTGGGTCATACTAAAATATGAAAAGTAACAACAACGAAACAAAAAATATATCAAGATAAAAACATCAAGCTGTACATACCTATAGATTACAAATATAAAACAGAAAGTAGGTGAAAATCTGTGGCTTCTCAAGTTTGCTGTATAGAAGCAGGTGCTGGAGACCAAGGGTTTTGCACTTCATTAGTGTGTAGTAGAGGAGATCTGGGGTGTTAACTTTTAATGCCAGCCATTGCTTCCTTCTAAATAGGCAATTGGAAGGGGAATCTCCTGCCAAAAGCTGTTTGGTGCTATAGCTTTGGATAAGTCGCAGGCTTAGGAATTTGATGATGCAGAGTTTAAAACAAAAATGGAGCTCAGCATCTTCTGCTTTGTTACTAGATCTACATTATATATGATGCCTCTTCAAGGCAGAAATTTTAACTTGTTGTGAGACTTGGTTCTATATATGGATAGCCATATAGGCTAGGTTTAGGCAACCACAAATTGTTAGACAAGAAGGGATGACCAAAGAGTACACATGTGTTTTGGGGGAAAGGGGAGGCAGGGAATAGTGGAATGAGCCTGTAAACAAAATTTCAAAATGCATGAAGAATTCTAGTGCAAAGAAAGATATTCAACAAAATTAAATATTGAAACACGAGCCGAGTATGGTGGTACACTACAGTGGACCTAGTTACTCAGGAGGCTGATGCAGGAGATTCACAAATCTGGGAAACTTACTGAGGCCCTGCCTCAAAATAAAAAGGAATGGGGATATAGCTTAGTAGTGGAGTACTTTTGTAGCATGTGTTAGGCCCTGGGTTTGATCCCCAGTACTGTAAAAATGTATAAAAAATTGAAACATGAATTTACTCCTAAAAAATTGTAAAAGTAAGCCTACAGTTGAAGTGGAACATAAGTGTACAGCTTGAAGAATTTTCGTAAGATGAACGCACTTGTGTTAACCACTTTAATGGATTATTGCCAGTACCCTAATGGCCTGGCGTGTCTCTTGCACCTCCTGTCAGTCATTCTTTTTGCCCTACCGAGATAAGCATTGTCCTAACTTTTATTACTCTGAGCAAGAATAATTAAGGGATTAATTAAAGAAAGTTTGAGAGGCTCCCATGTTTAATGAATAGTTATGCTAAAAGAAATGAGAGGGTATGCTAAAAAGGTAACTATTGAATGCATGATTGCTGAGAATTTCCTGGAAGAGAAAAAAAAAGACTCAACCAGATTAAAAGTATATAGTGAAATTTGATCAAGTTAAATAAAAAATAAATCTACACTAATACCATTGCAAAGAAGCTACAAAGCTTTGTTGTTAAAGCAAAAACAAAAACAAAAACAGCAGACTTTATATAGAATATAATGCAGTAATATTTTACTGTGCTGGGGGGAAAGAACTATTGATAGAATTTTGAGAGTGACGACAAAATATTTTTTAATGACTACATCTTTAAAACACACTGAGACTCGCTGAAAGATCTACCAAAAGATACTTTAGCAGGAAGAGGTAAGACCAGAAGAAAGACGTAGAATCCCAAAACAGTGGTGAGCATAAAGTGATATAATTCTAGCAGATTTGCTCTATAATACTAATAATTTACTTTAATGGACTTATTGTTTTAAAAAACCAGCTCCTTGTTTTATAGCTCTTTTCCATTGTTTTTCTGGTTTGTATTTCATTTATTTCTGCACTTCATTATTTCTCCCTTTATAACTTTGGGCTTAGTTTTTTTTTTTTAATAGTTCCTTGAGCTATAATGTTTAGTTGTTTGAGATCATTTTGATGTGTTTATTCCCATCAGTTTCCCTCTTAGAACTGCTTGTGTTGTTTTTAATAGACTTTCTACAGTTAATAAGAGAGTAATAGATTACAAGAAATATTATATATTTTGAACAAATTAAAATTCTTTAAAGTTTTGCATATTCAGTTGCAGATGAATTTCAAAAATATTGTAGTTTTGTATGTGTTCCAACAATTGTCAGGTTTTTGTTTTATTTTACACACCGGAAATTTCATAAGGTATTATTTGAATAGCTAAGCGTTACTTCTAATATTTTCTCTGATAAAGTAAGGTCCTTACAGATGAATATAGAACAAGTTTTAAGTTTCAATGCATTTAATATTTTCTTTGTATCTGTATGATTTAGAACATTGCTTGACACACAGAAAATACTTAAGAGTTTGTTTGATGTTATTCACATCCCTTCCCTACTGTGCATGATTACATCTGTGGGAAAGGTTGTTAGATTTTCATTTCTAGTCATGAACTCTTCCAAATACCAAACTCTTATTTTGGCTTCCAGCTAAAATTCTGGTATAATTACCCACTAAATTTCTAAATGAAAGTGTGTGAAACAGTAGTCTTTATTCTTTTTACCTTTCAATGTCAAGGGGCAATGTCCTTCTTACTTTCTTATTTTTGATAATGGTTTTATAGATTTCTTAAGTCTGAACTCTGCACACTGTCTTTTACTCCCTTGGCTTCCTCCATATGCAGTTAGTCACCAGGAAGCATCAAGTCTTGTTCTCATATAACTCATTCAGTTGTTTGATTTCAGTTTCTTGCTCCTGTCTGAACTGCAGCAGTAGTTATTATTATTATTTAAAAAAAATCTTACCATTATAATTCTTTGTCTGTGAAATCAAGTTTAAATTCTTTGGCCTGTTATTCAAGCCTCCCTTTCGTTAAATTTGTACTAATCAGTTGGGATTACATTAATTTGCAAGTAACAATATGTCTGGTAGTAGGTAGGTGATTCCTGACACAGATTTAGCTGTTTCGGTATGCTGGGTGTTATTTTCTTGGCTTTTCTTCATGCTTGCCTCATGGTTTTGTGGTGACTGTTCTACCCTAAGTTCATGCTCAGATTCAGGTAAAAAGAAGGTGAAGAGGAAAAAAGATCATGCCAGCTAGTTCAGCTTCTTTTTAAGGATGGTGCTCAAAGAACCACCCAGCAATTTCCACTTAAATCTCATCTGCTGAAATTGGTTCACTTAACTATCATCTGTGAGGAAAGTACAGTGTTTTTTTTTTTGGGGTGGGGTGGGGTGGGGGGATCTTTTTGCTGTCTCCAGTAAAATTAAGATTCTGTATCAGGGAAGAAGCGAAAGATGCATACTGAACGCATATTGATTGAGTAGGTCACTAGCAATCTTACCACAAGTATTCATTTATTTGTTTTTTTTAATCCTTTCCTCAGTGATAAATGTCTCATACATTCAATTTACCCACATAAATTACTGGACACGTCTTTTACCTTTCTACCTTACAACTATTCGGCATATTCAGTCTCTTGTAATATCTTTCTTCTTCCATTAATCTAAATCCAATCCATTTTTCAAGTTCAGTTTTAAATCTTTTTTTTTTAAATAAACTTCATTAGGTGATTTCAGCTAGAATGTTGGTTTTCCAAACTGCAGATTCTAGTAAGCAGTTTTCAGAGAAATTCAATTGTTGAGTGATCATCTTTCCTTATGAGTTTTCTTCTTCTGCTGTCTGTAATTGTTTTGTTAGTGTTACATATTTATATTACAGTTTTTTAGGTTAACTGGAGTTCTATCATTGTCTGCTGGAAGTTTATGATCTGATTTCTTGTACTATGCTTTGTATATACCAGTACACAATATTTATTCATTTAAGGGCTTTGAGAATCACTACTGTCAAGAAGACACTTTGATTTGTAACATTTTTGTTTTCTGTAATAGGCTAGTGTTCTGAGAAAGACTCTGCATGGGAATGGCTTGCCTTATGATGACAGAAATGGAAGCAACATCCACATCTCCTGTCCATCAGAATGGTGATATTCCTGGAAATGCTAATTCTCTAAAACAAATAGATCCAGTCCTTCAGGTCTATCTTTACCATTCCCTTGGAAAAGCTGAGGGAGATTATTTGGTGTTTCCAAGTGGAGAGTATATTGCAGAAGAAATTTGTATTGCTGCTTCTAAAGCTTGTGGTAAGTATTAAAAACTAGCATTTTTTTCTTCTCACTGATGTATCATTGCTTGAATTATGCTGTTCTAATACAGTCACATGTGTAATGTATTATTATGGTTCGCAGGTGTGTTTTCATACGCATAAAAAAGGAGAACAACACTAGAGGAGAATTTAGGTGACTTTGCTTTGGGCTAAGCCTTTTTTATGAGGCCATATTAGGTGACTAAAAAAAATCCTGTCATGAACTATCTCATAACTTGTTCTATTTTTATTTGAGTGTTTTAGTTATGCAGAGTTGGATTAATTCTGACAAAATCATACTAGTGTGGATTTTAATTTACTCCATTTCAGTCCTTGGTGTATCTCCCCTTTCCCCTATTCTCCTTCCTCTACTCTACTGATCTTTCACTTATTTATTTATTTTTGTTGGGTGCTTTATATGTATACATAAGGGTATAATTCACTGTGGTATATTTATATATATGCACATAGAGTGATTTTGTTAAATTCATTCCTCATTTGCACCCCTCTCCCTTCCTCTCAGTCTCTTTCTTCTACTCCACTGATCTTGCTTATCTGTGTCTTTATAATATCCTATTCCCCACCCTCCTTGTTTCCCTTATTTTGCTTTGGCTTCTACATATGAGAGAAAACATTTGATCCTTAATTTTCTGAGTCTGGCTTATTTCCCTTAGCATGATGTCCATTTTCGTTTATTTACTGGCAGATGCCATAATTTCATTCTTTATGGATGAGTAAAGCTTTTATGCATATATACCAAGTTTTCTTGATCCATTCATCTATTAACAGGCATCTGGCTTGATTCCATGATGTGCTATTATGAATTATTCTTCTATAAACATTGATGTGACTGTATTGCTATAATATGCTGATTTATGTTCTTTTGGATAAATGCCCAGGAGTGGGATAGCTGGGTCATATAGTGGTTCCATTCTAGTTTTTTAAAAATTTTTTATTAAGGAGTTGAGTTATTTTACAATCATAAATGCATATAAAGTAACAGTATGATAGGCATATGTTTTTAACCCAGAATTATCCCCACATTGCCCACACCCCAGTCTCTTGATTCCTCTATATTTTGCACTTACAAGCGATATAAATGCTTAAATTGTGTATTTTCCAGAATTAAATGATTGCATAAGTATTATTGGAATCTGGGGGGTGGGTAAAGAGTTTGCTACATTGTTGATTTTCTCTCTACCTTTCTCTTATTTTTCCTCCTTCTCCTCTCCTCTCTTCCCCCCTCTTCCACCACATATCTATGGTTGTTCTAGATTATGTGTTGCTATGCCTTTGCTGGGTCTAATACATGAGTTTGACTACCTTTCACCCAAGACTGGGTTTAGCTCCTGCCTCCACAAATGAGGGAACACATTCAACCTTTGACTCTCTGGGTTTGGCTAACTTTGCTCAGCATGATTTCTCCCATTGCCATCCATTTACCTTCAATGGATGCAATATCATTGTTTCTAATAGCTGAGGAGAACTCCATTGTTTATCTATACCAGAGCTTTTGGATTCATTGATCCAGTGAGGGGCTTCTCAGTTGGTTCCATAATTTAGCTATTGTAAATTGAGCTGCTATGAACATGGATTTTGCTGTGTCGCTGTAATGTGCTGATTCTAACTCCTCTGGGAAAATACCCAGAAGAGGGACAGTTGGGTCATATGCTGGATCCAACCCTAATTTTTTGAGGAGTCTCCACACTGCTTTCCAGAGTGGCTGGCTCAGTCTGCAGTTCCACCAACAGTGTGCTAGTGTTCCTATCTCCCCACAACCCCTGTAGTATCTGTAATTGTTTGTATACTTCATCTTTACTAGTCTGACTGGAGTGAGGTGAAATCTTAATGTAGTTTTGATTTGCATTTCTCTGATTGCTAGTGATTTAGAACACTTTCTTATATATTCATTAGCTTGCTCAATGTTTTCTGTTGAGAAGTTTCTGTTTAGCTCTTTTACCCATTTATTGATTGGATTGTTTGTGTTTTTGTTACTGAGTTTTTTGAGTTCTTTGTACATTTTGGATATTAGTCTCCTGTCAGAGGGATCACAGGCCATGATTCTCTCCCATTCTGTAGGTGGTTCTTGACTGTTTTGACTATTTCCTTGGCTGTGCAGAAATTTTTTAGTTTAATGGCATCCCACTCATTGATTTTTGACTGTAATTCTTTCACTTTAGGAGTCTTGTTGAGGAAAACATTGTCAACTTCCATATGATGGAGTATTGGTCCTAATTTTTCTTCTAGGAGTTCTATGGTAGCTGGTTTAATTCCTAATTCCTTGATCCATTTAGATTTGATTTTAGTGCAAGGTGAGAGATAAGGATCTAATTTCAAATTCGTGCAAATGCCTGTCGAGTTTGCCCAACACCATTTGTTGAATAGTCCATTTGAGTTTTTTGAGGAATCTTCATAGTGCTTTGCAGAGTGGTTGCACTAACTTGCAGTCCCACCAACAATGTATGAGAATACCTCTTTCCCCACGTCCTCTTCAACATTTATTATTTTTATTATTGATAATTGCCATTCTGATTAGAGTGAGATGAAATCTTAGTGTAGTTTTGATTTGCATTTCCCTGATAACTAGAGATGTTGGATACTTTTTTTAAAAATAAATTTGTTGGCCATTTGTGTTTTTTGTTTTGAGAAATACCTGTTTAGTTCTTTTGCCCATTTATTGATTGGATGTTTGTTTTTTGGTTTTAAACTTTTTGAGTTCTTTATGTATTCTGGATACTAATTCCCTGTCAGATTAGTTGGCAAAGTTTTTCTCCCATTTGTAGGCTCTTTATGCTGTTAATCACTTCCTTTGCTGTGCAGAAGCTTTTGATGGTATCCCACTTATTCATTCTTTTTTTTTTTTTTTTTTTTTTTT
>PVKS010041992.1:0-15695 GCA_004027875.1 Aplodontia rufa
TCATCTTTGCCATTCTGACTGGTGTAAGGTGATATCTTAATGTGGTTTTCATTTGCATTTCTCTGATTACTAAAGATTTAGAGCACTTTCTCATGTATTCATTGGCTTGATCAATGTCCTCTGGTGAGAAGTCTCTGTTTAGCTCTTTGGCCCATTTATCAATTGGGCTGTTGGTGTTTTTGTAGCTGACATTTTTGAGAAATACAAAGTTTTTAAATGATAAGTAAACACTCAGGTTAACATGCTAACAGGGGAAAACTCTTGAATATACTATAAAGATAGCTGAAGTAATACACACAGCTAGGTGGATTGGATAGATAAGAGGAAAACACTACCCTAACCCTGTGCTCCCCACCAGTCACAACTGTCACATAGCAATAGCTTTCCACAATGAAAACTTGCACTGGTCTTTCAAGCTCAACCCAGCCACCGAAGTTCTGCCATTGATATGTCCAATCATTTTGATATCTACAGTCATTCATAAAGACTTTTGTGAGGGGGTCTACCTTCCTTTCCTGCTGCCTAAAGCAGAAGTCAACTGACCCAATTTCTGGAGTTGGTAACTTTGCCCAGAGCCACCTGTAACTATGTAATTCTGAGTACTATTTTGGAGAGTCAATAAAAAGGAGGTTCCCATCTACTACAGGGAGAGCTGAGAATGATTCCCATTTAGGGTAGTGTGGTACAGGTCAGATGCTGAACCTCCCTTAGAATGATTCCCCAGGACTTAAGTGAAATCTTCTGTATGGAATGCATTTCTCCTTACAATACAGTTTTCAGTAAGATTCTTCCTCTTATACAGAGAAAATTAAGTGTCAGGGAGGATGACACAGATGTGACAATCACCAAGCAAGCATCCCATCTATGCCCCCAAGTTAGGATGTGATGACCTAAGGACTGTGGTGGAAGACTGTTGTCATCTTCAGGCCAATGAACAGAAGTACTGGTGCTGCTCAGCTGAGGTGAAAATAGCCCTGGAGTCCACTTGTCCCAGATGCCATGAGGACCAGACAGAGCCTTGGTACCCTGAATTACCAAGGGACCATGTAGGAGAGATGTTTCTGCTGAACTGTGTAGATAGACAAATGCTGGGTTTTGTTAAGCTACTGAGATAGGACCATTGCTAATTGAGCTGTTTTTAGTACTCTTCCCTGGGAACAGTGTCTGAGACTGAGATGAGCACCTAGAATATTGATGGGGGAATGCTTTCAAAATGGCACAAGGAGGGGAGGGAAGAGGCAGAAGGGAGCAGCGGGAGAAGAGGAGCTGCAGTGCCCATTACCACAGGAGCTCCATCGACTCCATGGAAGCTCTCAGACTGTGATGGACTCTGAATTGTCCCAAATGAGGAACAGGGAACCGAAACTTTACACCCCTAAGTTAACTAGTCATGGATGATGGTTGCCCTGGGAAGGAGTTGGGACTTTAGATGAAATGACCCTCTTCCACCAAGTGCAATTCCTGGAGAGGACTGGCAGATATGAGCCATCAGATATGAACATTACCAGAAACTGAAAAAGGTAAGTTCTTCAGTCCTAGAAGTTACCACAGTTTCCACTAAGGCAGTGTTACCCACTCAGTTTAAGTTTATTCAGAGAGATTTAAACAGTCCTATCTCCAAATGCAAACAATCATACTGGGGGCTGGGACTTCAGTGCATGAAGTTGAGGGGTGGGCAAGTTCACCCTCAGGGTGTCCTTGTAGACTCTGGAACCAACTCTTCACAGATACTGAAGGATTATTCTTGCTATAATTATCTATAATTTACACAACTAATTAAAGGGAAATAAATAAGATAAATGGAGATTATTCAAGATGACTTTATTTACTTTGCTATCTCCTACTAATGTATCACACCACAATGATTTTAAAGATATTTTTGTTTATTCAACTAATTGGTTGGTATTAGAAGACATGCTATGAGTAAAGCACTGTACTAAATGAAATGAATATGAAGAATATTAGGATTTGACCATATTTTCAAAGAGATCACAGTTTAGAAGAGATCAGAAACAGGCAGAAATGTCTTTTATGAAGCCAGTGTTTGGAATAGATACATTTCTTTATCTAAATAGGATTTGACCATATTTTCAAAGAGATCACAGTTTAGAAGAGAACAGAAACAGGCAGAAATTTCTTTTATGAAGCCAGTGTTTGGAATAGATACATTTCTTTATCTAAATTCTCCAGCTGTGGTTGAAGTATGTAGGAATCAGTTTAAAGGGCTAAAGAGCTTGAATCTGAAAAATTTTGGAAGACAACAGTTCAGTTGGCACCTGCCCAGACTTGACCTGAGTACATGAACTAGAAGAGGGCACCAGGATAAAAGCCCCAGTAAGATATGAAATTTGAATTGTTGCAGAGATACAAATAAAAAAGACATTGACCACTAGTTTGTGCTCTTATTTCAGCTTCTACCTAAATTATTGATTTTGGTAAAGCTATAGACCCTTTCAAAGGGGAGGACATCAACTTTCTCCTGCAGCCGTGAGGAACAGCAGGAGCCAGATCTCCCCTCCTGCCTTAAAGAATGGAAACCGAGATTCGGTCCAGATGGCATCCACCCTACTACCATCAGTGACTCCAGGAAGCTCCTGAGAATCACTTCACACTGCAGGACAGCATCTGATTCCCACAGTAGGACAAAGCTCCCAGCGTGGGGGAACATTATCCCCCACTAACTCTTTAACTCCAAAGGAATAACGTGGTCCATTAACGAATATAAAGGAGAGCTTAGTGAAGTCCATGGCACTCTGCCCTGCACCCGGGGGAGGGGAGCTGCTCCAAGGGGAGAAAATAGAGCAAGGGAGCGAGTTTCCTAACCAAATACCCTAACCTGGCCGGCTGCGATCTCCCTGATCTGATGGCTCTTAATTTACATGGTCTTGCATAAAGCGCTGGGAATTAATTGCTCACATTAGCGAACTTGCAGCTGTTTGTGCGAGCGGCAGCATCCGGCTCGCCTTTTTGACGTTTCCCTGAGGGCGGGGCTGGTTGCTCAGCAAAAAACTGTCTTGGTGCCTCCGCCACCACAGTCAGAAAACCAGCATCTATTGCCCCGAGATTGGGCCCTTTCCCAAAGGGTCTGTGTGGTGCTGGGAGTTCCCTTTTCACCTCCAGTTGCTGCCTGAGGAGCCTGGGAAGGAGAGAATTCGACACAAGATCTTTAACTCAATCACGGTGGACAATAATTCTACACCCGTGCCCATGGGTTACAAGAGCTGATTTTAAAGTCCTTTATGATAAGTGTTCCCACCAGTGTGGGAGAGCGGGGCGGGTGGCCCAGCAGTGATACGGGCCTCAGTCCCCAGAATCAGAAGGAGAAGTTGCCCCCCACCTCGCAACTGGCCATCTTCCCAGAGGGCTGTAGGGACCTGCCATTCACCTCTCCAGCTCGCAAACCTCTCCATTGGTGAGCTTCTGCCCTTCGGACCGCCCCCCTTCTCACCCAAATAGGAGGAGCCTGTGTTGAGAACTTGCTCCAGCAGGGAGCATCCCTCTATAGGGGATCCTCTGTTTCAGCCTCTGCTTGAAATCTGCCTCAGGAAGTTTTGAACATATGAGGTAGCTCTGGCTTCACCTTAGCATCTGAGCTCCTTGCATAGCCAAGGCTTCTTAGGCCTGGACCTCTCTAGTAGGGCACCCCCTACTGCTTGCAACTGAGAATCACATAAGCACTGAAAGGATCTGGACCATCTTCTGTGGGTTTCAATCAACCCCACAGAGCAGCTCTTGGGAATTCTGAAGATCATAAGACATGCAGAGTGGGTCACCAGTGATCCTGAGGAAGGGAGTCTCAGGCTGGTCACTATCCTTGGGTCAGTCAGAAACCCACACATCTACACTAGGATCAACTCAATTGTCTACAACTTCTGAGCCCCAGGTCCAAGAAATTTTTAAAGTGTGGATAGGCAAAAAGCAATCATCTCAGGATTACAGCCCAGGGAGAGCTGAATACCCCTTTGCAACAGAAAATTTTGAGGAGATCCTCTAAGAAAAACCAGGCCACCAGGCTTAACCAAACTGCTTCTCCCCCATGAAGCTCAACTCCGAAGAATCCCCAGCTTGATGACAGATTTGAATGCACCCCCCCCCAGGACATACTCACTGACCTAGGGGTCAGAAAAACTCAAGAATTTTACCAACTAGTTTTAGTTTTTTGTTTACCTCTTTTTTTTTCATGTTTTCATTTTTTTTGAAAAAACAACAGGAATCTGGCTGGAATATAATATTTTTAAATTTTTAACATTGCTGTGGGGTTTTTTCTTTTTTCTTCTTTTCCTTTCTCCTTTCTTGCTTTACAAATAATACTGAATTTGGTGTTGGTAGATGTAAATATTTATCCGTGCATATGTATTGGTGATGGGCTCTTACTTTCTCCGTGTCTTCTTGAACCCTACTGTTATCCCTATAACATTGGGTTCCTATCAGGAAAACATTTCATGATAGCAAAATAGCCTCAGCCTCTGTGAGTGAAGATAACCATGCCCCATACTAACCTCTTCCTCTACTCTGGTAATCCCTAAATATAAGCATCTTTCTCTCATTCTCACCCCAAGTCTTTATCCTACCTGCACCCCATTTCTATGTTTTCCTTAGTCCTAATAGAATAACCTATTCCCCCCTAATCCCTTGTTCCCCTTTACTCTAAGGCAGGTGTGATTTTATACCTCCCCAATTCACCTCTTTGACTTCCTAGTCATTCCTTCTCCCCAATTTCAGAGAGATCCTACTGCCAGAGAAATAGACAGGCTTCAAAAGGGCTACTTGCTTGCTATCATAATATACAGTGAGAGTTCTCTCAAAGAAAGCTGCTACTATTGGTGCTAAACATCAGCTCATCTGTTTTAGTTGAAATGGACTAGTATTTGCACTTATAGCCTCTCAAATTCTCACAGAATGGTCTGGCATCTTTAGGTCTGTATTGACCAAATAGCTCCCCTTCACAATGAAGTAAAGCCATAAGAAGCTCCAATTACTCCACCAAGAGTAACAAGGTTGAAATAAAAGACAAACTCTCTGAATCAGAAAATGAGGAGAAGGGGAATTAACTCTCTTCCTCAACCCCACAGCTCACCACCAAAGGACACCATAGCCGGGGCCCTAGATGAAAACCAAAGACATTGTATCAATATTATGATTAGTAAAGCAATCAAAGAGTTGAGAGATGAAATAAGGAAAGAGATCAGAGAACAATTTCAAAAGATGAGAGACAACTTCTACAGGGAAATAAGGGAACAATTCTATGAAATGAAAGGTCAGCTATACAAAGATATAGACATTCTGAAAAGAGATGTAGCAGAACTATCAGGATTTAAAAACACAGTTAACCAATTCAAATCTTCACTGGAAGACACCAACACCAGAGTATACTCTACTGAAAATAGAACTTCAGCGCTTGAAGAATGAGTTTCGAACAATGAGGATAGGCTAAACAATGTAGAATTCAAAGAGGATAAACAAGACAAACAGCTTATATTACATAATCAGAACTTCCAAGTAATATTTGTTGAGATGAGGCATAATAATTTGAGAATCATTAGCCCGGAGGAAAACTCCAAACAGCAAACAAGAGGCTTCAAGAATCTTTTAAGCGAAATCATAAGTGAGAACTTCTCTCATTTTATTATTGATTTGGAATACCATATGCAAGATACTTATAGAACACCAAATAGACCTAATCAATTGAGAAACATCACCAAGACATATCATATACAAAATGAATAACAGAGAAATTAAAGAGAGAATTCTAAAAGCTACTAGAGAAAAGGCCCAAATCACATTCAGAGGCAAACCAATTCAGATCACTATGGATTTTTCAGAGCAAACAATGAAGGCCAGAAGAGCTTGGAACAATAACTTTCAAGTGTTAAAAAATAACAGCTTCCACCCAAAGATAAAATACCCTGCAAAACTCATCTTCAAATATGACGGGGAAATTAAATACTTCAACGATAAACTCAAGCTAATAAGATACATGAACACAAATCCTACACTACAGAATATTCTCCAAGATGTTCTCCATTCAGAAGAAAATGCCAATGATATCCTAAATCCTTAAACAAGGGCGAGTCAATAATCATATTATACACAAGATGACTTCCAAGATGACTCAACATTCTGTAATTGATACAAAGTCAGTGAATCAGCCTCCCATATCTATTCTAACTTTGAATGTAAATGGTCTCAATGCCCCAATTAAAAGACACATAAAGGCCCACTGGATCAAAAAATGAAATCCAACAATATGTTGCCTGCAAGAGACACATTTGACACTCAAAAATAGACACAGGCTGAAGGTGAAAGGATGGCAAAATGTCTACCAGGCCTGCAACCCAAAATAGCAAGCTGGCGTGGTGATCCTAATTTCTGAAAAAATAAATTTCCAACTAAAACTAGTCAGAAAGGACAAAGAGGGTCACTATATCATATTAAAAGGGACAGTCCATCAAAAACTTATAACATTAATTAACATTTATGCCCCCAATTACAACCCTCCCAAATATATGGAAAAAATATTTAAGGACATTAATCCCCTCATTGATCTCAACACAATAATTATGGGGGACATCAACACACCACTATCAACTCTAGACAGATCATCAAAACAAAAAATCAATAAAGGCATCTCCAATCTGAACAACTGTTAATCAATCAGGCTTAACAAGGCATCTACAGAATATTCCATCCTAACACAGCTGAATTTACCTTCTTCTCAGCGGCTCATGGATCCTTCTCTAAAATAGACCACATCCTAGTTCACTGGGATAATCTTAACAAATATAAAAAAGTAGATATAATCCCATGTATTATGTCAGATCATAATGCTATGATGTTAGCAATCAACAACAAGAGAAACAACAGAAACTACTCAAATATTTGGAAATTGAATAACTACCTCTTAAATGAAGGATGGGTAAAAGAGGAAATTAGAGCTCAAATTAAGAAGTTCTTGTAATTGAACGAGAATGAGGAAACAACATACTAAAACCTCTGGGACAGTATGAAGGCATTCTTTTTTTTTTCTTTTTTAAAGAGAGAGGGACAGTGAGAGAGACAGAGAAAGAGAGAAACAACTTTATTTAGTTTTTCACATGGCCTTAGTTGCTCCAACACTTAGTTGTGTAGGTGGTGCTGGGATTTGAACCTGGGTCCTCGTGCTTGACAGGCAAGCTCTGAAACCGCTGAGCCACCACTCCAGCCCCTGAAGGCATTCTTAAGAGGTAAATTTATAGCACTGAGTGCATACATCAAAAAATCTAGAAAGAGATCAGATAAGTTGCCTTATGCTTCAACTCAAACAACTACAAAAGGAGGAAGAGTCTAACCCTAAATCTAACAGAAGACAGGAAATTACCAAAATCAGAGCAGAAATCAATGAAATTGAGAACAAAAAAAAACTATACAAACTATTAACAAAACTAAGAATTGGTTCTTTGAAAGAGTGAACAAAATCGACAACCCTTTGCCAACCTCACCAAAAGGAAGAACAAAATGAAGCAAATCAAAGATGAAAATGGGGATATCATCACAGACTCATCCAAACTGAATAGATGGAAAAACATTCCATGCTCATGTTTAGGCGAAATCAATATAACAGCAAAAACAGCATGGTATTGGTATCAAAACAGAACTGAAGACCAGTGGAACTGAAGAGAAGATCCTGAGACAAAACCCCATATATTTAACTATTTGATATTTGATAAAGGGGCAAAAGCATAGTGTGGAAGAAAAATAGCCTGTTCAACAAATGATGTTGATCAAACAGGACAGCATGTGTAGACAACTGAAGCTGGATCCTTATCTTTCACCCTGCACAAAAAAATTAAATCAAAATGGGTCAAAGATATAGATATTAAGCCAACAACATTAAATTTAGTAGAAAAAGAAGTAGGGTCAACACTATAGGACATAGGAGTCGGCAGCCCCTTCCTCAACAAAACTCCCATGGCTCAAGCTGTAAAATCAACAATAAATGAATGGGATGCAATTAAACTAAAAAGTTTTTGCACAGCTAAAGATCTAATCAAGAACATCAAGAGAGAACCTACAGAATGGGAGAAAAGCTTTGCCTGCTACACCTCGGACAGAGGGCTAATATCCAGAATATACAAGGAACTAAAGAAACTAAACACCAAAACCACAAATAATCCAATCAATAAATGGGCTACAGATCTTAAAAGAAACTTCTCACCAGTGGAAGTCCAGAAAGCCCACAAATATATGAGAAGATGCTCTACATCATTAGCTATAAGGGAAATGTAAATTGAAACTTCAATGAGATACTACCTCACTCCTGTTAAAGTAGCAAAAATGAAAAATTCATAGAACAACAGATGCTGGAGGGGCTGTGGGAAAAGAGGAACACTGTTATACTGCTGGTGGGACTGCAAACTGTTTCAGCCACTATGGAAAGCAGTATGGAGAATCCTCAAAAACTTAGGGCTGGAAACACATTATGACCCAGCTATCCCACTCCTGGGTACTTTCCCAAAAGAGTTAGAATCAGCATATTAAAATGATATGGCTTCATCAATGTTTACAGCAGTTCAATTTACTATAGCTAGACTATGGAACCAATCCAGATGCCCCTCACTTGATGAGTGGATACAAAAATTTTGGTACATATATACAATGGAATACTACTTGGCCATTAGAGAAGATGATATCATGGCTTTTGATATCAAATGGATGGAGATGGAAAGAATTATGCTAAGTGAAGTATCCCAATCTCAGAGACTCAAGGGCAGAATGGTATCTCTCATCTGTGGATGCTAGAATACATGGGGAAGCAGTATGTTAGATGGCTAAGCTAATAATAACTTCAAATTGTATGATTCTCAACCCAAAAGGGAGATGGATACTTGGAGATGTAGGGAAGGAGATGGGGCGGGAGGGTTTAGGAACAACTCCTAGGAGACTGGAGGGTGGGAATATGGGGGAATCATCTCAGAAGGAGATGGCTGTTCTTCGCAAGATATCCATTTAACTCAGGTGGTCTTCTGGGGGAAACACCAACAGGGGGAACCCAAGCTGGGCATCCATGATATAGCCTTAGCACTGGATAACTAAGTATATATCTATTGTTTCTTAAATGTTTGATAATGTTTTCCCCTCAATTGTATCTCTATATTATCCATCTGTTGCTCCCGCAGCGTTCCGGAGCGGGGAAAAGCGGAATGACCCGGGCTTGGGCTGTTCCCTGGGAGCCAACAGGACACTGGGAACCTGGGGCAAGGAGTCGCTCCCCACAGCGTTCTGGAGCGAGGAGCAGGCAGAAAGACCCGGACCTGGGCCATTCCCAAGGGACCTAGTCAGGAAGGGTCAGGGAGCCGGGAACGAGGGGGCGAACGCCGGTGGCCGGAACACGGGACCTGCATCTTCTACCACTGCTGATCTCTCTGACGTCTCTGCTGATCTCTCTGGTTTTATGCGTCTTCTCTGCTTTCTTCCTTCAGGACAGGGCTGCGTTCCTCCTGGCTGCCTTCTTCTCTGGGTCTATGCTTTCTTCTTTCAGGACAGGGTGGGTGGGTTGCTTGCTTGCTTTACCTGACTAGTCACTACTCTATTTATCCATTACAACAACCAATAGGGGTACAGTGCAAACACATTTATCCAATTGTAACAAATGAGTGGCCAAGTAGCTTAGTCATGTGGTCAGGCAATTTGCTAATTACAAGCCAGCGGGACCCCTTAGAGTTGTTTACCACCAATTCTTTTACAAGCCAGCTGGGTCTCATGTTGGGGATCCCAACATCCATCTAATAAAAAAAAAAAGAATGCAAACACAGAACAACTGATGGAACTAATATTTCCCAGCATGTGACAATAATCACGGTAGGACATTGATTCCCAAGAGGAAGGATTTGGGATTGCCTCAAATTTCTACCTAGATGCCCTTTTCTCTCTGTAAGGTAAGGAAGAGTAACCAAAGGTCACAAAAGAACATGCAATTTCCAGTAAACTGAAGAGACTGATAGGAGATTTCAAAGAGGCTTGTGTGGATAACATCAGCAAGTAGACAAAAGAGTTAAGAAAATTTTAATAGTACCACATCAATCCATAAAGGCTATCTTGAGTTAATGGCTAAATATAAAGTTTTATAAGTAGTCAGTAGGGACACAAGAAGCAAGGTGAAAACTGGGAAAATGTAATAGTATTACCCAAAACTATAATACATTCAAGTTCAACCAATCATAGGAGAGAAGTAGAAAAGCTCACGGATGTGGACTTACTTATTAGGAGCATTATAAAACCACAGTAAAAGGCTACTGTACCATAAATATGTAAAATAAGTCATAACAGGACCAAGTTGATCTACAAGTAAATTATTTACCTGGCAGACCAAGTTAAGATATCCTGTGTAAGAAGACAAAAAATTAGTATTCAATATTACAAATATTCAAAGTTCAGTACTTACTCAAAAAAATTGCTGGACACACCAAGAAGCAGAAAAATATAATGGGCCCATATTGAAAAAAAATAAGTAGTAAAAGACTCAAAAAAAGCACAGATGAAATAGCTGACAAGGGCTTCAAATAGCTAAATATAATCAACATGTTCAAGTATTTAAAGGAAAATAAAACAGTAAATAAATAAATAAATGTAAAGTGTAGCTTTGAAAATGAAATCTAATGTACCTGGAATGGAAATTTCTCTTGTGATTAACAGTAGATTAGACACTAAAGAATAAAATGTCAGGTACTTGAAGGTATAGACACAAATACTATTCACAATGAAATACAGAGAGAAAAATAATTGAAAAAAATCAGTATGGCTTCAGTGATCCTTGGGACAATACGAAGAAGCACAACATAGCATCATCCCTTTTGGCTACTCGTATACAGGGAGAGAAAGGGGGCAAGTAAAATATTTGTGAAAAATAATGGCTGAAAATAATTCAAATATGTTGAAAGGTGTAAAACCACAGAATTAAATAAGTCTACAAGTTTTCAAGAATGACAAAGAAAATGACAAATCCATAATCCCATTGTTTAAAATTAAAAGCTGGGGCTGAGCCATGGCTTGGCGGTTACGGCACTTGCCTGGCACACACAAGTACATGAGTTCAAATCCTGGCACCATGCACACAACGGTGTTGGAGGAATGAAAGTCACATGAAAAACTAAAAATATAAAAATTTTTTCTCTCTTATCTGTCTCTCACTGTCCCTCTCTCTCTTTAAAAAAAAATATTACAAGCTCAAAATCTTCCATAGAAGAACAAATATGTTTTGTACATGGGAACACAGATAAAACAGAGTAAAGACTTCTCATCTAAAATTACATAAACTAGGTGCTGGAGCAGTGGCTTGGGGGTTACGGTGCTTGCCTGGCATGCGCAAGTACTCGGGTTAAAACCCCAGTACACACGTACACAACTAAGGGTCAGAGCAATGAAGGCCATGTGAAAAACTCAATAAAAATTCTCTCTCTCTCACTGTACTTCTCTCTTTAAAAAATAAATAAATAAAATTATGTAAACTGGAGCCAGGTAACCCAGCAACTGGAGAGGCAGAGGCAGGAGGATTACAAATTTGAGGCCACGCTGGACAACTAAGACCCTATTTCAAACTAAAAATAAAAAGGCCTGGGGATGTCATTCAGTGACTGTGTTCTCCTGAGTTCAATTCTCAGTACAAAAATTAATTAATTAATTAATTTAAAAAATTATGTAAGCTGGAAAAAAAATGTCTTAGAGCCTTTACAAAGCCAAATGAAAAGCACAGGAAAAGAACATGTGGAAGAATGCATTGGAAAACTTAGGGCATTACAAACAATAACAACTTTTAGACAAACAAAGGCTAAGAAATTGTATTGTATCTAGATATGCTATGCAAAACACATTTCAGCAATTTCCTCAGGAAGAAGGTAACTGCTGCCAAAGAGAAAGTTAGGTCAACTCAGAAGAAGGAAGAGTGCTAGAAGGAATAAATAGGTGGTCAAATATAAGCTATATCTTTAATTTATGGGAAATACAGCTGATTGCTCAAAGAAAAAATAGAGCAACATATGTTGGGGTTTCTACTATATGTGAGTTTAAATGTTTGAAAAGGAGAGCACTAAAGGCAAGAGGGGAAAGAAAACATCCTTTTTTTTTTAAGAGAGAGGGACAGTGGGAGAGAGAAAAAGAATCAATTTTACTTAGTTTTTCCTGTGGATTTTGTTGCTCCAATACTTCTTTGTATACATGGTGCTGGGGTTTGAACCTGTTTCCTCTTCCTTGCCGGGCAAGTGCCCTAACCACTGAGCACCATTCCAGCCCCAGAAGCATCCCACTAAGAACTTTCTTGCTTAAGCATAAAGCAGTGTAAATATTACTTAAAGGTATACTATTATAACTTAAAGATACCTATTGTAAACCAAGTATAGCTTTAAACTAAACCAAACAAACAAAAGTTAATATGCCAATACACTAACTAATATGTAATATTAAATAATCTGGAAAGAAAAATAAAGAAATGAGATAAATTTTTAAAATGGCAATATTATAGATGAAACCCCAGATATAATTAATAATCACACCGAATGTGAATGATCAAAGCACAAACAAAATTCAAAAAATTATCTGATTGAACAAATATGCAGGTTACGTAGCACTCACTTTGAATATAAGGACAGAGAAATTTTAAAATTTAAAAGTTAAAAATATAAGCCAAACCCCAATTGTAAGAAAATAAAATGGTTATATTAGATCAGACAAAATAAAATTCAGAATAAGGAAAATTACTAGAGATAAACTGAAGCATTTCATAATGATAAAGCAATCAATTAACTAAAAAGATATAAAAACTCTAAATGTATATGCACCTAGTCACAAAACTTCAAGTACTGCAAAACCTGACCGATCTGCATGGAGAAAGAGTCAAATGTACAACTGTGGTTAGAAATCTCAGCAAATTGGGCTGAAACAAGTAAAAAATAGAAAACTTGAACAACACTCTCGTAGAATTTGACCTGGTTGCAATTTGTAGTATATACCACCAAACAGCAAAAGAATATTCATTTTTTACCATGATATTCTTGACTATAAATAAATCTCATTACATTTTAAACCACTGAAATCAGGGTATGCAGTCAGACCACTAACAAATTAAAATAGCAGCTATTATCGGAAAGATATCTTGAGAATTTATACATATTTAGAAAACAAACAATGAATTACTGAATAAGTCACATATCACAGAAGTCAAAAGGGAAATTAGAATGTATTTTAAACTGAAAAGAATTAAATCCATATGGAATATTATGAACAACTACAGCTCAACCAGTTTGACAACTTGGATAAATTGCAAAAAGAAACATTTAGTAATACAAATTACCAAAATGACACAAGAAACACAAAAGCTAAATAGTGTTTATAAATTAAAGAAATTTAATTACCAATACTGATTCAGGGCTGGAGCGATGGCTCAGCAGTTGAGGCACTTGACTCCCAAGTGGGAAGACCCAGGTTCAAACCCCAGCACCACATACACAACTAAGTGTTGGGGAAACAAAGGTTAGTAGAAAAATAAATAAAATTGATTCTCTTTCTCTCTCTCCACCCTCCCCCACTTAAAAATACATTGATGCAAAGAAAAGTCCAATACAGTGACTTTTATAAAACATTTAAGGAAGAATTAAAAATGCTACAGAAACTTAATCAAGAAATAGTGACTAAGTAAGCACTTTCATACCAATGTTGATGCTTTTTTATGAAAATAGCATCAAAAACAAAGTCAAAAAATATGAAATCAATCAACCAACACTCCTCATGAACCTAAAGACAGAAATCCTTTATAATATTAATAGAGTCTGAGAATATACAAAAAGCATAATATACCACAGCCAAATGGAAATTATTCCAAGAAAGCTAGGTAAACATAACATTGAAATGTTAATCAGTATCCCTCACCCTATTGGCAGAATAAAACCCATATGACCATTTCAACAGATGGACATACCTTGGTAAAACATCAACACATATACTAATAATATTAGCACAGAAAAAGAAATCAGGAAATCAGTCCCATGCACAATATCCTCAAAAAGAATAAAATATTTGGAAATTAATCTAACAAGAGAAGTAAAAGACCTCTAGATGGAAAATTATCAAACACTGAAAACAGAAATTGCAGAAGACAATGCTCTTGGTTATGCAGAATTAATATAATTAAAATGGCCGTTCTACCAAAAGTACTATACAGATTCAATGAAATCCCCATCAAAATTCCAATGTCATCCTTTATAGAAAAATCAATTCTCAAATGCTTTTGGAACAATAAGAAACCCAGAATAGCCAAAACACTACTAAGCAAGAAAGATGAAACAGGTGGTTTTGCAATACCAGATCTAAAATTATAGTATAGAGCTGTAGTATTAAAAACAGCATAGTAATGGTATCAAAATAGGAATGAAGACCAATGAAACAAATAGAAGACTCTTAGATAAACCCACAAATCTTTAAACATTTGATCTTTGACAAAGCGGGGTCAAAATATAACATGGAGGAGAGACAGCCTATTCAACAAATGGTGCTGGACAAACTGGTCAGCCACTTGCAGAAAACTGAGATTAGATCCTCATCTCTCACCTTGCACAAAAATCAATTCTAAATGGATCAAGGAATTAGAAATTAAACCAGCTACCATACAAATGCTAGAAGAAAAATTAAGACCAACACTCCCACATATTGGAGTTGGCAATGACTTCCTCAACAAAACTCCTAAAATCAAAGAATTACAGTCAAAAATCAATGAGTGGGATGCCATTAAGCTAAAGAGTTTCTGTAGAGCCAAGGAAATAGTCAAAACAGTCAAGAGACACCCTACTGAATAGGAGAAAATCATGGCCTGTGATTCCTCTGACAGGGCACTATTATCCAAAATCTACATAGAACTCAAAAAACTCAACAACAAAAACACAAACAATCCAATCAATAAATGGGCCAGAGAGCTAAACAGAAACTTCTCAACAGAGGAAATTGAGCAAGTCAATGAATACATGAGAAAATGTTCTAAATCACTGGTAATCAGAGAAATGCAAATCAAAACTACCTTAAGATTTTACCTCACTCCAGTCAAACTGGCAAAGATGAAGAATACACACAACAACAAATGCTGGAAGGGTTGTGGGGAGATAGGAACATCATCACACTGTTGGTGGAATTGCAGACTGTTACACCTGCTTTGAAAAACAATATGGAGACTCCTTTAAAAATTAGGGTTGGATATACCATATTATCCAGCTATCCCTCTTCTGGGTATTTTCCCGGAGGAGTTAGAATCAGCACATTTACAAAGACAGAGCAAAATCCATGTTCACAGTAGCTCAATTTACAATAGGTAAATTATGGAATCTACCCAGATGCCCCTCACTGGATGAATGGATCCAAAAGCTCTGGTGTGTATATATATATACATGTATATACATATATACACATATATATTTGTAAATGTATATACATATATACACATACACATATTTTTGTTCTGTGGTTCTAATCCATGAGTTTATCTACCTTTCCCCCAAGCCCAAGCCTGGGTTTAGCTCCAGACACCACAAAGGAGGGAAAACATTTGGCCCTTGACTCTCTGGGTTTGGCTAACTTAGCTCAGCATGATTTCTTCCATTGCCACCCTTTTACCTTCAATGGATGCAATATGATTGTTTCTAATAGCTGAGTAGAACTCCATTGTATGTATGTATGTATGT
>PVKS010041994.1:0-15696 GCA_004027875.1 Aplodontia rufa
AAAAGGAAAAAAAAAATAAGCTACCAAATAGTAAGGTGTTTGTTCATTTTCCATTCTCAGGAGCAGTGTGTGAGATTTCAGGTTCTGCAGATCCTTGCCAAGAGTTGGTGGGTGTTCATTTTTAGTTTTATGATGGATTTGTAGGCTCTCCTGCTGTGCTTGTCATTTTCACGTCCCTGAGCAGTGCCTCTGAGCAGCTTTTCTTTGTTCACGGGCCTTTTGCATATTTTCTTCTGTATAGTGTTTGGTAAAATATCTTCCCTATTTTGAAAAGGAGTTTCATTAGTACCAAGAGTTAATAAGTGGGATATAATCAATTTAAAAAGCTCTGCACAGCAAAGGAACCAATGTGAAGAGGGAACCCACAGAGTAGGAAAAAAATCTTTGCCAGGGGATTAACATCTAGAATGCATAAAGAGCTCAAAACCCCAATACAAATAAATAAATACTCAAATAACTCAGTCAGTAAATGGACAAATGCACTAAATGGACATTTCCTGAGAGAAGAAATGCAAATGGCCAAGAATTATATGAAAACATGTTCAACATGTTGAGCAATCAGGGAAATGCTAATCAAAGCAGCAATGAAATTTCATCTCACTGCAGTTTAACACAAACCGTGCATAACAATGAATCCCACTAATATATATAATTATAGCACACCAGTAAATAATAATAAATGTTGGCTAGTAAGCAGAGAAGAGGAACACTAGGGGTGGGATTGTTTATTAACGCAAGCACTGTGGAAATCAGTGTGGTGGTTCCTCAGAAGACTAGGCATGGAACCACCACATGATCCAGCTGAACCACTGATATTCATCCTAAAGAATTAAAAAGTCAGCACGCGATAGTGATACCTGCGCACCCATGTTTACAGTAGCCCAATTCACAATAGCCAAAATATGGAACCAGCCTGTATGTCTGTCAGTGGATGAATGGATAAAGAAAATGTGGTGTGTATACAGTGGAGTTTTACTCGGGCATAAAGAAGAGTGAAATTGTTATTTGCAGGAAAAAGGGATGAAACTGGAGGATGTCTGATTTGTGAGAAAGCCAAGGGTCATGTGTTTTCTTCCCAGGTGGAAGCAAGAGAGAAAAACAGAAAAATCAGGGATCTCATGGAAATAGAAGAGTGGCCAGTAGAGTAAAGGGATGGAGAGTGTAGGGCAAGGGAGGAAAGGGGGAAAGTACAGGGGAGTAAAATTCCCCAAATTATGTTCCATGCACGTACGACTGTTTCAGTGAATCCCACTAAAATGTATCATTCCAGTGAAATGAAAAAAATTAAGAAATTAAGTAGTCTGAGGTATAATCGGCATACAGTGAAGTGCACATGTCTTGAGATGTGCAGTTTGATATGTTTTGGTTTCTGTGTTTGCCTGTGAAACAAATAGCATGGTCAAGGCAGTGGCACACCTTCCTCCCAGAGATTTCTGGGTGCTCCTTCACAGTTTCCCTGGACCTCTTGCCTGTGTGCCGTCTCAGGCATCAACTAATGGTTGCTGGATTGGTGTGCGTTTTCTGTACACACAATCGCACAATCCTTTTTTTTGCCAATCTTTGTTCAGCGCAGCTGTTCTGAAATGTTTTCATGTGTCACTTCTTTTTGCTGCTGAATAGTATTCTATTGTGTATGGATAGAAAATTTTTGATTTTCATTCACCTACTGATAGGTATTTGGATTGTTTCCGGTTGTACACTGTTCCAAGACAAGCTGCCTTGAAAATACATGGTCAGATCTTGGTGTGGAAATGTACTTTGATCTCTTGTGCCACGCTGCTTTCCAAAGCGTTTCCACTATTTTGCAGCAGCAGCAGGTGAGTGTTGTAGTTATTCCACACTCTCAATCACACGAGGTGTGGTCAGTCTCTAGTTGGAGAAATTCTGATAGGTGTGTAGTGGCGACCCACAGTGGGGTTGTTTTTATTTTTGAGGTACCAGATATGGAATCCAGAGGTGCTTGACCACCAAGAAACACCTCTAACCTTTCTTACTGTTTTTTTTTAATGTTTTTTTTTTTAATGTATGAGAGAAAATCAATTTTATTTAGTCTTTCATGCGGCTTTCATCGCTTGGACACTTCATTGTGTACGTGGTGCTGGGTTTGAACCCGCGTCCCTGTACATACAAGGCAAGTGCCGTAACCACTGAGTCACTGCTCCAGCCCCCTTTCTTATTTTTTTTTTTTTTAATTTTGAATCATGATCTCCCTAAGATTCCCATGCTGGCTTGGAATCCACAGTCCTCCTGCCTCAGCTTCTTAGCAGCTGGGATCCCAAGCTTGGACCACTGCACCAGCTCCCTTGAGTTTTACTTTACGTTTCCTTGGTCATTGACTCAGCATGTTTTCAGCTTCTTTATCGTCTGTATTTATTCCTCGGTGAAATACATGTTCAGCTTTTTTGCCCATTTCTATGTTAAGTTATTTACTTCCATATTAAATTGTGGGCTGTATCAGAAATATGCTATACTTTTTCTTTTATTCAGTACCTGTGCGCTTTCATAGGTCATGTTTTTGATATTACTCTAAGAAATATTTGCCTGGTTTATCGTTTTAGGTTTAACATTTAGGTCTGTGATCCATTTTGAGGTGATTTTTGAGGCATAGTGTGAGATATTGTTTATTATTTTTTCTTGTTTGTATATTGAAAATATGGTATTTCTAGAATCATTTTCTGGCGAGATTATCTTTCTTGATGCAGTTGTCTTTGTTCTTCTTGAGGATCCCGTTGTCAGAACGTGCATGGGCTGAGTTCTGACCTGTGCTGTGTGCTGGGTTGTCCCTCTGAAGTAGTTGGCTCCCTGGATGCTTGATTCCAGCAGCTTTATAATAAGACTCGGAATCATGTTGTCAGTCAGTCCTAGCCTCCAGCTTCACTACCCCTTCAAAGTTGTTTCGATTATCTTAGGTTCTCTATGTTCAGATTTTATAATCATCTGATCAATTGCTACAAAAGGCCCTGTTTACTAATTTTTAATTTTCTTGTGAAATTCACAAGTGTCAGTTTCTCCACCTGTAATTCTCCCTGCTTTTAACTCTGTTAAAAGGTGTGTATATATTTCTACTTGTATTATCTCTTGTACTAACCTGTTTATCGTTATGAAATGACTTTTTTCATTTGTAATAATTCTTGTTTTCTCAAA
Source organism: Aplodontia rufa (assembly GCA_004027875.1). Taxonomy (NCBI): domain Eukaryota; kingdom Metazoa; phylum Chordata; class Mammalia; order Rodentia; family Aplodontiidae; genus Aplodontia; species Aplodontia rufa. Next base: position 3,145 of record PVKS010041994.1, read on the forward strand.
GACTCTTTTCCTGATATGAACAGATTTAGCTTTTGCTTGTTGTGTTGGCAGCATGGCACATATTGTAGCCTTTTCATTCATTCTTTTTATTCTTTATATTTAATTTGAATTTCTTTTATACTGTCTATGTTGACTTTAATTATTTACTTTTTTTTTTTCCTTTTTGTGGTATTGGGGATTGAACCCAGGGACTTATACATGATAAGCCAGTCCTCTGTCACTAAGCTAAATCCCTTCTATGTTTTGTTTCTTTTGTTTTTGTTTTGTTTTTAAAGATAGAGGAACAGTGATAGAATCAATTTTATTTAGTTTTTCATGTGATTTTCTCTGCTCCCACTCTTCGTTGTATACGTGGTGTTGCGGTTTGAACCCGTGTACTCGTGCATGCCAGGCAGGCACTGTAACTGCTGAGCCACTGCTCCAGCCCCCTATGTTCTGTTTTTAAAAAATTCTATTCTGGGTGCTGGAACAGTGGATCACCAGTGGTGCACTTGCTTGGCATGAGCAAGGACTTGGGTTTGAACCCCAGCACCACATACAAACTGAGTGTAGGAGAAACTAAAACCAGATGAAAAAGTAAATAAAATTGACTAAAAAAATTCTATTCTGATATTCTATGCCGTTTAATTGGATTGAGTCCGTTTTTATCTAGTGTATTAACACAGTTGCACATTCTGATTAGATTTTGTTGTTCATGCCATATTTTCTTCCTTGTTTTTCTTTCCTTGTTTTTTCATAACTCAAGTAATTTTAATGTTTAATTTTAATTTCCTTATTGATTTTAAAACAATATTGCCTTTCATTGTTGCTCTAGAGGTAATATCATTAACTTAATCCATAAAGAACATCTTTATCTGGTTATATTTTAATTTATCCCATTGTACTTATCCCAAACAACATCTTTATTTCACCTTTGTTTTTGAAGGTTTTTACGAGACATACAATTTTTTGTTGACAGTATTTTTGTTTTTCCATCATCAGTTTGAATATCTTGTTCCAGTGTCATTTGCTTTCATATTTCCTGATAAAAAGTTAGCTGAATCTTGAATTAGTCTTCCATTCAAATTTTTGTCTTTTTTTTTTTTCCTTTCTTATTTGGAGCTCCTTTCGTTATTTTAAAAATTCCAGTATTTTATTTATAACAATTTACTGTTGAAAAGAGATAGTGTCTGTATTTCTGATGAGATTTCCTGTTTGTTCCTTGACACTATCGTTCCCTTCAATATTTAAATAATTTATAATAATTCCTGAGAAATCTCTACTTATAACAACCCAGTATCTGGTTCATTAGTAGTTTTCACCCATTCATATCTAGTACCTTTGCCTAAAAACAAACAAAAACAAACTCCTGAACATTGTAGCTACTCTGGGGACTTAGTTGTATTATATGGGGGATTATTGTTTTATTTTTATGCTTTTCTCACCTGAAACTACAGGATTGTTCTCCCTGTCTGTGGATAGTATCTTCCATCCCTGGGCTGCTGGGGCTCCTCGTGCTCTTCGGGTAGTCTCTTCTGTTCTTATGCAATTGGATGGTTAGCTGAAAATTAAACTTGAGGCAGAGCTCAGTCTCCTCTATGTGTGTGTTGTCTGTGATTGATTCCCTAATTTTTAGTTGTAAGTTTTATGAGATCTTTCTCAGGTTCAGTAAGCGGATTCTCTTCCACCTTTCTGCAACTTGGTGCATACACTCATGGGATATCCTCAGTTCAAGAAGGCGTCACGGTGCGTTCTTTCTGATCCATGCTTGCTTCGTTGTTGGATCCTGGAAAGTTTTCCCCACCTGTGAGTGGCTTGGTACCAGCCATTGCACTGGGTATAATTAACCTCAGATTGGGCTGTACTCTTTCTGTGGTTCTCTTGCTGCCAGAATTTCTCCTTTACTCTTTGACCTGAACTGATACTGGTACGCTGAGCTAAGAACGTGGTGCTCTTCCACCATTGTGTTTCTGCAACTTTAGGCATAATGCCACCCTTCTTTAACTTCCAAATGAGATTTTTGAGGCTAGATTGTGCTTGGTGGCCTTCTGCATGTTGTCTAGTGGTTTGAGGGGATTTTTTTTTAACTGTTACTCAGATGGTACAGTCATTTCTTGTTGGAGGTTTCACTCCACCATTCACCCTTTCCCTAATATTAGAAGCAGTATTTGTTTTAAAATTTTATTAAACCAAACTCTTTAAAATAAGCACGCATTAACTGACAGTTTTTTACTAACGGTTACATTCACGTGTTCATTGCAGATAGTTGACAGATGCGAGGAATTCTTGAAGGGACATTTTATTTATCATAGTTTTTCTCTGTGGTTTTAAAAATTGCAGATATTCTCTGAGGTATTTGTCTTTCATTCAAAAATAATGGAAAGGGTTGATAGCTGTGTAAATGTTTGCATCAGAATTTTGGCTGAAGGTCATTTTACCGATCCATCTTAAGAGACTTTTTGTCTGCTAGATGCTTCAGTGTTTGCATAAGGTGTGGGGTATGTGCTAAGAGAATTTGCCAAGAGAGTTTTGTTATCTCTGTTCCTGGGGAGGTCATTGTTCTCGTTAGATTTTCTGGATTGCAAAGATTTCATTCTTTAAAGCAGAAATTGTTTTAAGTATTTTTCCTGACTATAAAAGTAATATTTGCACATTACAAAATAATTTGGGAATTATAGATTTAAAAAAAGGCAATAAGAACTGTATTGTGTGCATCTAGGAATATGTAACAACATATCCCATCATTGTGTACAACTATAATGCACTAATAAAAATTTTTTAAAAAGGCAGTAGGAGTTATCCCGAACCCTACCTTTCATAAAAAAAAGCTAGCTTACATTTTAGTATTACCGTTGTTTTTGTGTTTATATTTTCATATAACATTAACCTCAGATTGCATAACTATTAATGTGTGCTTTAAAAAATATGTATTTTTCTGAATCATTAAACGTGGAATATAACTCTAGGAAATCTTATTGCATCATATGAATATGTTGTATTTTCTCTTTTAGAGAATATGTTGAATGAATTCAAACCAAATATGCTTTTTAAGCCTGGCATATTCAGCCCTTAGCTCTGATACAGTCAAAGTCCCATTTTGCTAGTGATGGCATGGTGTACAATTTTGTGTAATTACTTTGTTTTTGTGTGTTTCTTAAGATTTCTAGAAGTAGATTAATTGGACTCTGAGCAAATACTGCTAATTTGTATCCCGGAAAAGGTGTGGTGGCTTTGATATCCAAAGCTCTGACACTGTTTTACCATCAACTTGGTTGACCTGTGTGAAGAGAACAGTGTTGTTTTGATTTTCTAAAATCATATTATTTGGATTGAATGTCTTTTTATAGTTACTTTTTTTTTGTTGTTGTTGTTGTCAAATTGCCTTTTTTTAAGAATTATTCTGTTGTGCTGTTGTTTGCCTTTTTTATACAGCTTTGTTTTTTTAGATTTCTATGAATTATGGATATTCATAGCTGATATATTTTATATGTGTTAATAGTCAAGTATTTATCAAAATGATTTTAAGAAAACCATTTCACTGGTTTGTGATAAATTCATATAAGTTTATGATGTATGATGTACAAGCATCAGCTCGACGTTTCACAGTGTTCTCAAAATCTGGATGTATTTTAAGTATTGTGTCTACATGTCAGTTACATTTAATTCCCTTCTCCCTAACTCTCTCCTTACTATCATGCTTTCTAGTATTTTTAGTAAAGAGATTTCTTATTTTATCCAAACTTAAGGAATTACCTTGATGAAATACCCTTTTTCTTCTTTGAGTATCTTGAAGATATCAGAACAAGAATAATAGCAAAATAGTTTTTGAATTCTAATATAATTTGTGAATAATTTTTAACAGGAAATAAGATACTTATTTTGGAAATGTCGGTTCCATAAACTCAAATGTGTGCTACTTTTGCTGCAATGAAGAAATTTATAATGTGTAATTTTTTATTTGTTAGAAGCATGCTTTTTTGGAGTAGATGTTCACACATTACATTTAAAGATTATAGAGGATTTTAGAAGCAAAGATTTCTTTTGCAAAATTGTATTTGTGGGGGTAAGGTGTAGCTAGATGATGGAATGCTTGTTTAGCGTCTGTCAGGCCCTAATTCAAACCCACCCCCACCCCCCAAAAGAAAACAAAATCGTATATGTGTAAGCAGAAGATTTTGTAGGGGTGCTGCCAGTGTAACTGGATAGGAGTCCAGGTTGCTCGTTGGAACGCCTGTGGAGTGTCCACAAAACTTTTGTGCTGGGCTTGGGCTGTTCTTCAGGGGAATCCTCATCAGTCTCCCAGAGTTGGGGTCCAAGGGATGCCCCAGCCCCTTCTGGTCCTCAGGAAGTCCTTGTTACTGTGCCAGTTGTTAGGGAGCAGTGGATGTCCCTGCAGTCCTCAGAGGATCCTCCCCACTGTCCTGGTGGTTGGTTTCTGAGGATGCACCTGCCCCCTGTGGTCCTCAGGGGGTCCTCCTCACTCTTCCTGTGGTTGCAGCCTTTGCTGCTGTGTTTGCATAGAGCTAACAACCCTGGGAACCTAGTGAGGGAAGAGTCTGCAGTAGGGCAGGGAAAAGCTGCAAGACAGGTATCTCAGCCTCTTGCAAGCCAGCAATAATGCTGGACCCCCAGGTGTCCTCACTCTGCATGGCAGCTGCCTGGACCCCCTAGTGTCATCACTGTGTAGGACAGCTTCCTGGCAGTGCTGCGCTGTCTCTGGAGGTGGCTCTTTGGAATTTCTGGTGGTGTTCCCAGGTGGTGCAAGGTCCCTGTTGTGGTCCCACAGTGATTGCCATCACCTCACTGAACCTGACCTCCATCACCAGGGGCTCAGCATTACAACAGTGGGGTTTATGTTATTGTCATTTATATTATACAAACTTTTAAAATCTAGGACATTTACTTGTTTTCTCTAGCTTAAATTTTGTAAGAACTTTATAAAACATACAGATTCATTACAATTTGTTCACACTAACATTTTAGATATGAATTTAAAACCTAATTTTTTTTGAGAGGGACAGTGAGAGAAACAGAGAAAGAGAAAAACAACTGTATTTAGTTTTTCACATGGCCTTCGTTGCTCCAACACTAGTTGTGTACATGGTGCTGGGGTTTGAACCCCTGTCCTTGCGTTTGCCAGGCAAGCAACGAAGCCTCTGAGCCATTGCTCCAGCCCTAAAACCTAATTTTTTAAAAGAGAGTGGGGGACAGAAAGAGAGAAATAGAATCAATTTTTATTTAGTTTTCAATGTGGCTTTTGTTGCTCTGACACTTCGTTCTGTTAGTGGTGCTGGGGTTTGAACTCGCATACCCGTGCATGCCGGGCAAGTGCCATGATCGCTGAGCCACCACTCCAGCACCTAAAACCTAAATATTAATGACTAAGACTGATAATGTCAAACCTTCTGAATCACTTTCTCATACTTTTTTTTTTTTAAGCTTTTCATGTGGATTTCGTTGCTCTGACACTTAGTTGTATATGTGGTACTAGGGTTCAAACCTGTATCCTGACGCATGCCAGGCAAGCACCATAACCACTGAGCCACTGCTCCAGCCCCTCCCATACATTTTTTTAACACCATCTTTTTTTATTTAATCAATTGGGATAGTTTTGACCTTTTTGATGGTAAATAACTAGTGACACCAGAACTTGAATTGAAAGAAAATCATCTGCTTCAGAAAGGTGTCTAGTTAGAAGACTTCTTTTTCCTATGAAAAGATTCTCCTGTGTCTTCTGTTAATCCATGAAGTAGTCTGAGTTTTAAAATTTAAATGTGTACTCTTGAGAATGTGAATGTGTAGTTTTTGTAGTCATAAGTATTCAGTGCTCTAACTTGAAACTTTTGGATACAATGTAAACTAATTAATGATTTTAGAAGGATTTAAACATTTGTAGTATAAATTTTAAAAATCCATATTTACTTCAAATAACAAAAAGAATTAAAAGTATTGGCTGGAGATTGTGATCTGCAGAGAGAATATATACTAATATTATTTCCTGAATTGAGGATGTAGGTGAAGAATTATTGTTGCTATTGCTAAATATGCCTCAGTTATTCATAGATAGATGGTTTCTATGAATTTTTTCTTTGACATTGGATGGATTTGATGGATACAGGGCAGTGTGAATAATTGGGGAAGAAATTTGGTGGGTTTTTTTTAACTCTCATAGTCTGTATTTTGAAGATAACCTAATGGTGTTTTATTAGTAGATACATTTTAAAAGATCTTTGGATTTTGTTTTTCTTTGTGTAAAGCAAAATATATTTCCTTTTCATATACAGTTTCAAAATACAGTTGCAAAAATTATGCAGAAACCTTGGTGTTATGTGCTTCTAAAATTGTTAAACCATGAAGTAGTAAAAAGCCTCTTCTAATGCTTTTGTTTAAGTAGATTATAAAGAAACCCTTGACGGAAATGCAGTTTCCCCTAAAGTTACTATAAGTACAACAGGGGGTGAGTATGAAATTCTAAGAACTTACATTTGACCTCAGATATAAGTGAATAATTTGGAAATTCACTTAAGTTGCCATGAGATAAGGACTTCTGGATGGATTGGTAGGGTATTTGCATAGACTCATGTTAAAAGAGAATTTTTGTTTAGTGTGCATTGGTAATTTAGAAAATGAAACTGGTTCTTCACTTTTCTCATGCCAATTTTTTTTTAATGGATTAAGGGCCTCAAGGAATAGAGGAAGTGAATGGACACTGATGTTTCAAAATATCTCATTTTGCCTAAGAGCAAGTACTGGCAGATAAATGCCCATAAAGGGATTTCTTTCTTAAGCCCCGTGGATTTTTCCCTCCACAACTTTCTGTGTGACTTAGAAATGAAAACCATTCATCTAGTGCCCTAAAGAATGGCCTTATTGAATGGAATGACAGTGTAATGTACCATTGAAGGCAGGATCGAAAGTGATTATCTTGTTAACTCCTGACAGTTACCGCCAGCTTGCTATGGAACCAGCAGGCTTGATTTGCAAATGAATTAGAGCTTTTTCATTTTGTGCCAGGATCATCTTTTTATATTCTGATATGACAGATGCTATGTTTCAGGCTTTTGTTTTTCTTCAGTTTTATACTTGCAAATAAAAAACAAAAAGATTATGATAGTCATTTTATTTGCATCTTTTCTCTTGGAGTTTATTCTTTGTGAAAAAGTTTTTAATCTTACATTTTTCAAATGTTTAAGACTACTATTATTTTTGTCAGTATTAAATTTGATTAAGAACAGTAGTAATGGGTAAAAAGGAAGATTGTATTGGCTTTCAACGATTAGAAAATTCGTTGGTAAAAATATTGTAGTTAGTGAAAGCTGAAACTTTTGGTTAAATTCAGTACAGTTAGCTTTTCTCTTGACGTAGGGTCACATTTGTGGTAGCGTTTCAGGAATAGGGGAAGAGATTTGCATGTGCATGGATTTACCAGGTGTTTGTATTTTGCCCTTACTTTATCATCTCTCTCCCCCCTGCCCCAACTACTTATAAATGCATTTTTGAACCAAAGCAGAATGTATTGGAAACCCATTTGTTAATAAATATTTTAGCATGTATAAGAATAAGGACATTCTCTTATATAACCATGAATACTAGTTTTTTGTTTGTTTTAAGAGAGAGAGAGAGAGAGAGAACACACGTGGCTTTTGCTGCTTTGACTCTTAGTTGTGTATGTGGTGCTGGGGTCTGAACCTGGGTCCTCCTGCATGCCAGGAAAGCACCATAATTGCTGAACCATCACTCCAGCTCTGAGTACTGGCTGTATCCTAATACTAGTAGGAAAGCAATGTATAGGGGGTGTTGTTGTCTTCTTCATTGTTGCAGTCCTTGGGTTTAAACCCAGGGCCACATATGAGCTGTGCAAGCACTGTACCACTGAGCTACATCTCTAGCCCCCAGTGTGTAAGCTTTCATTCCAAATGACATGATATTTCTCTTTATATTCTGTGATCATCAAAATTGCATATGGTAATTATGCATTGTTAATGTGTACCTTATTAATCTGGAACCACTTTTTAACTAGTCCAGATAGTTTCTATTCTTGGACGTTTGGTACAGTTAAAACTTGCATGTTTCATTTAATAGTAAATGTTTAAAGTAGTAAGCACACTCTCCCTAACCTAAGTAACATGCATTTTGCATCCAAAATGCATTATGTATATACACACACAGTCATCTCTCAGTGTCTGCTGGGGACTGGTCCTGAGACCCCCTGTGCATACCAAAATCTGCAGATGCTCAAGTCCCTGATAGCGAATGGCCACTATTTGCATAAACGCATGCACATTCTCCCATGTACTTAAGTCATTCCAGATTACTTACAAAGCCTGATACAATGTAAATGCTGTGTAAATACTTGTTATACTGTATTATTTATTTATTAGATGATAGAGTTACAATTGAGGGGGAAACATTATCAAATATTCCAGAACAAATAAATATATGCTTAGTTATCTAGGGCTAATGCCGTGTCATGGATGCCCAGCTTGTGTTCCCCATGTTGCTGTTTTCCCCAGAAGAACCGCTGAGTTAAATGGATATCTCGTGGAGGTCAGACATCACCCCCTATATTCAGTTCCTCCAGTCTCCTAGGTGATTTTCCTAAGCCTTCCCCCCACCCTGTCCCCCAACCTATGCCTCCAAATATCCTAGGGAGGCGTCTCCCTGTTGCAAAAAGAATCATACAATTTGAAGTTATTATTAGCTTTGGCGTCTAACCTACTGCTTCCCCATGTATTCTAGCTTCCACAGATGAGAGAAACCATTCGGCCCTTGAGTCTCTGAGATTGGGATACTTCACTTTGCATAATTCTTTCCATCTCCATCCATTTGGTCTCAAAAGCCATCTCTAATGGCAGAGTAGTATTCCATTGTATATAAGTACCAAAGTTTTTGTATCCACTCATTGAGTGAGGGGCATCTGGATTGGTTCCATAATCTAGCTATAGTAAATTGAGCTGCTATAAACATTGAGGAAGCCACGTCACTATAATATGCTGATTCTAACTCTTTTGGGAAAATACCCTGGAGTGGGATAGCTGGGTCATAAGGTGATTCCATCCTTAATTTTTTAAGGATTCTCCACACTGCTTTCCATACTGGCTGAACCAGTTTGCAGTCCCACCGGCAGTGTGACAGTCTTCCTCTTTTCCCACAGCCCCTCCAGCATCTGTCGTTGTTTGTATTCTTCATTTTTGCCACTCTAACAGGAGTGAGGTGGTATCTCATTGAAGTTTTGATTTGCATTTCCCTTATAGGTAATGATGTAGAGCATTTTCTCATATATTTATGGGCTTTCTGGACTTCCACTGGAGAGAAGTTCCTTTTGAGTTCTTCAGCCCATTTATTGATTGGATTATTTGTGGGTTTGCAATTTAGTTTCTTTAGATCCTTGTATATTCTGGATATTAGCCCTCTGTCGGAGGTGTACAGGCAAAGGTCTTCTCCCATTCTGTAGGTTCTCTCTGCGTGTTCAGTACAGATACAATTTTTTCCCAAATATTTTTGATCTGGAATTCCTTGCATCTGTGATGTGGAATCCATGTGTGCAGAACCCAGGGTTATGGAGGGCAGTGGGGTGGGGGGCGCTTACCACAAGAACATGTTCATAATGTTCATATTCCTTTGGAGTTTGAAGTTAAATATCTTTTAATTACTGCTGATAGATTCAAAAATTTAGATTCTGTAAGTCCTTTTTCATTTTGCCTTGTAAGCACTTATATTTTGCTCCGTTTTGTAGATCTTAATAAACTGGAATTTAAGAATTAATTATCCCGCATTCTACCACTGTGGCTTTCCAATATTGACACTAGCACTGAGACCCATTTCACATAATGGTAGCTAGCATTTATAACACGTTATATATTTTTTTAAATTTGTTTTTAGAGAGAGGGGCAGTGATTTTCATGTGGCCTTCGTTGCTCCGACACACGGTTGTGTATGTGGTGCTGGGGTTCCAACTTGCACACTTGCACGTGCCAGGCAAGCGCCACACCCGCTGAGCCACCGCTCCAGCCCCTGTGTAATATATTTTTAATTAAATTTATTTTTGACTGATAATTAAAAACATTTACATATTAGGTATTATATTTCAATATATGTATACACTAACATTTAAATCATGTTAAATATATCTGCATCCTCAAATGTATGTTTTTTATTATAAAAAAGCATTGAAAATCCTTTCATCCTTCTTTTTTAGATATGTAGTATTTAATTTTCATCTATAGCACCCTGTTGTGCAATACCCCACAACTCTTATGCCTGTGTAATTGTAGCTAAGTTTCCACTCATCAGCTTCCCCACCCTCCTTCCCCTGCCCCCAGAACTTCTTACCCCGTGTAATTGTAACTAAGTATCCAGTCCTCAGCCTCCCTCCTCTGCACTCTTGCCAGCCTCTGGGAATCACTGTTGTTATCAAGTTCCATGAGACCAACCATTTTAGGTTCCACATATAAGTGAGATCATGTGGTACCTATTTTTCTGTGCCTGGTTTATTTCACTTAACAATCTCCAGTTACATCCCTGTTGTTACAAATCTCAGGGTTTCTTTCTTTTTTATGGCTGAATAGTATCCCATTTGTACCATATTTCCTTTATCACTTGATGGTGACCTTTAGGTTGTTTCCACTCCTGGTTATTATGGATAGTGTGGCAGTAAGCACATGAGTGCAGAGGTCTCGACGTAGTGATTTTGTTCTTCTGTTTGTGCCACAGTAGTGGGATGGCTGATCACGTGTAGTTCTGCTTTTAGTGTTCATGGGCACCTCTGTACTGTTGTCAGTAGTTGCGCTCGCTTGGTCTTTCCACCATCCTTGTGCAGGGTTTCCTCTGTAATCTAGATTCTCACTGGCCCTAGTAATTGTTTGATAGTACACGTTCTTATTGTGAGATGACACTGCATGCAGATTTTGATTTGTCTTTCCCTGGTGATTGGTGAGGTTGAACGTTTTCTCTGTGTGCCTGTTGGCCGTTTGTGTGTCTTCTTCTGAGAAACGGCTGGCGAGGTCCACGGCCTCTTTCTCATTGGGTGATTTGGGTTGTTAGCTCTTACGGTTTTAGAGTTTATTGTTGATTCTTGGCATCGACCCTTTATCAGATGGTAGTTTGCAAACACTGAGGGTTTTTTCCTTTTCTGTGTAGAAGTATCTCAGTTTGATGTAGACTTGTTATCTATATTTACTTTGGTTTTCAGTTTTGGGGGGCCCTGTCCAAAAATTGCTTGCCATTCTAATGTCCCAAAGCATTTCACTGGGTTTTGTTTTGGGACAGTGACAGTGTCAGGTCTTACATTTCAGTCTTGAACCCATTTTGAGTTGTTTTTCTAACTGAGGGGAGGGATTGGTGTAGTTTCATTTTTTTCTAGCAGTATTTATTGAAGAGGCTGTCCTTTCTCGAGTGCATCTTCTTGGTGTCTGTGAGAAATCAGAGTTGACTGTACGTGGGTGGGTTTATTTTTGGGGTCTCTGTTCTGTGCAGTTGATGTGTTTGTATTTATACCAGTCCTCTGTGTCCTGATTTTTGGTTCTGTGGTAAGTCAGGTATTGTGGTGCCTCCAGCTCTGTTCTTTTTATTCAGTATTGCCTTTGCTACTCAAGGTTTTCTGTCCTTCCACATGAATTAAAGGATTGTGTTACTCACTTTAGGAACACACTCGTTGTTATTTTGATGGATATTGCGTTGAATCTGGAAATCTCTTTTTGTTTGTTTTTATTTTTTATATTTGAACAACCATACAAATTTTTAACAAAATAATATAAAATGTGTTTAGTTTCTGGATACTAGATTTACCCCCAGGAGTGCCTCCCTTCCCAATTTCCCACCCGTATCCCTCCCTTCCCTTACCCACAATATCTCTAAAAAAAAGTATTAGGCTGTATAACATTACACCTTATCTGGATTTAACACATGATAATAAACCACCTTTCTGAATGGCCAGGGTCTAGTTCCAACCTCCACAGATGAGTGGAGACATTCGACTGACCCTTGGTTCTCTGGGTTAAGCTGATTTTACTGAGCATAATTTCTTCCATAGCCATCCATTTACCTTCAAAGGCTGCGATATCATTGTTTCTAATTGCTGTGTAAAATTCCATGGTATATATGTACCAGTTTTTGGATCCATTCATCCAGTAAGGGACATCTGAGTTGTTTCCATAGTCTAAATTGTAAATTGAGCTGCTATGAACATAGATATTGCTGTGTCACTATAATATGCTGATTCTAAATCCCCTGGAAAGATACCCAGGAGTGGAATAGCAGGATCATATGGTGGGCTCATCCCTAGTTTTTTGAGGATTCTCCACACTGCTTTCCAGAGGGGCTGTACCAGTCTGCAGCTCCACCAACAGTGTGTTAGTGTCCCTATCTCTCCACATCCCCTCCAGCATCTATTATTGTTTATTTTCTTCATCTTTGCCATTCTGACTGGCCTAAGGTGATATCTTAATGTGGTTTTCATTTGCATTTCTCTGATTACTAGTGATTTAGAGCACTTTCTCATGTATTCATTGGCTTGATCAATGTCCTCTGGCGAGAAGTTTCTATTTAACTCTTTGGCCCATTTATTAATTGGGT
>PVKS010041995.1:0-15703 GCA_004027875.1 Aplodontia rufa
CTATTTGGCTAAAATGGGTAAAATATTTTGATATTGATAAAGATATGATGACTATGACCAATGAAAGGAGATCATGCTATTAAGGTAATACAAATTAAAATCACAATATAATACTATTACTTATGTATTAGAACACATGAAAGAAAAAGAAAATAACAAAACCATACTGTGGACCTGGAGATTAATCAATCTTTCCTACATTTCTGACGGAAATGAACCACTAAAGCTTCTTGGAAAAACCAATTCGAATTTTATCTTCACATTCACACAGATGCTTACTATATGACCAACCAATTTCACTCCTAGAATTTTGTGTAGAAATAATTCATTTTCCTCAGTGATGCACACAGAATGTGTCCACATGAAATGTATATGTGGGTGTTTATAGTAGCTTTAAGTGGAAAAGCCTTAAATAGAAAACAACTATAATGCCCATCACCTGGTTAATAAATAATTGCGAGGTGGTACATTCAGACAATGAAAAGCCACTTAACCACACACTCCAAAGAACGAAGGACTGATACCCTTTAAAGCAAGAGTAATCCTCAAAAGCATTACATTAGGTGAAAAAGAGGAGTCCCAAAGGAGGTACTGTTGTGCTGGGGTAATTTTAAATTTTGCTTTTGGTGGTGGCTACATAGCAATTTGTCAAAACTCATTGAAATATACAGACAAAATTAATGAATTTCACCTTACAAAATTTGACTGCAAGAAAGTGGAATAAAGAGAGATTCTCAAACATACAAATTTGAAGGCCTCTTTGGAGTCTGAGAACCATACTCCTATCTAAGGAAGTTCACCTCATATGGGTTCCTCCTGTCGGGCGTGTTTGCCTCCCTCTATTGCTGTGGAATGTCCGTGTTTCCCCATTTCCATTTCTTTATGTGAACTTGGCACTGCAAATAATTCTTATATCTATCCAGCATTCTAACTGTGACAGAAAGAACTTTGCATTAGCTCAATTACCATGTTCCAAAAACAGATGTTCTTTTTTATAGTATATATTTAAATTACATATAAATATGTTGTAATATGCATATACATAGGTGTGTGTGTGTGCGCGTGTGTATACACACATATATATTCGTTCTCATGAAGAAAATGTTGAAAAATATCAGATTGACAAGAAGTGAAAGCGAAATTGAAATACAGGATAGATGCTACAGAAGTGAGGATCTCTTTTTTCCCCTCCAAATTATTTTTTTCCCCTTTGGTACTGGGGATTGAATGTCCCTGAGGCACATCCCCAGACCTTTTTTTCCTTTTACTATATTTTATTTTGAAGCATGGTTTCACTAAGTTATTTAGGGCCTTGCTATGTTGCTGAAGCTGGCTTTGAACTGGTAATCCTCAGTCTCCAGAGCTGCTGAGATTACAGGTATGTGCCATTGTTCCTGGTCAACCAAATTCTTTAAGTGGGGACAATTTCTATTAAATAATTTAATACATGTGTTTCCTAAACTTCTTAACAAGTAGATAAATCACACACATATTATTGGACAACGTGTTTTTTCATATAATATTATGTGTTAGATAACTGTACATGCCAGTTTATATAGACAGATTACACTCTATGACAATGTCAAACAGAGCAAATGTAATTCTTTAGCTAGTTCTCTTTTGTGGAGCATAGGTGCTTCCCAATTTTGATAACTATTGTTGTAACGTTGAAATGGATTATACTAGATACTTATTTGTAAAGCTAATACAATGTGCACAAGTACAACCTTGGGCTCATCTGTTATCCACATACAGCCTACTACATACTGGGTGTACTGAGCTGAAATAAAAATAAACCCAATAAAGCAGCAAAGGCACCTTTCTTCAACCAGATGGGACTGAGACTTCACTCCATGTGTTCTGGAAAATACTCCTCAGGTTTTGAACATATTACCTGTGGGCTTTTAATCTTGTTCATCCTCCTTCCTCTGCCCCAAAGATTGTGACTCTTCCTATTTAGTTCAGTTTCAAATTTGTCCCGCTGGTCCATGTGTGGGCTTCTTAATCTAGCTATTGTGACCTAGTCATGTAAGAGCATTTTCATTAATGTTCATAAAAAGAAAAGTTTTGCGCATGGTACATACATTTCAGCAGACTTTACTAAAGGTGCACAGAGCCTGCAATGCAACATGGGCATATCTACCCACCCAGCACTGCAGACCACTCACATTGTAGACTATTCAGTTTCCTTCAACATCCAAAAAGCCTTCATCTGGTCAGGACTTTTGTTTAGTGTTTTCTGTTCTGTGGTGCAGACTACATCTCTACTTCTTCTCTGTCTTGATTTTTCTTTCTTTTTTCTCTGCTCCTTTCCTTTCAAGGAAAAGTAACAATGGCAAAAAAAAAAAAAATTCCTCCAGTTGCTTTATCCAAAACATTTATGCCCCCCTCAGCTAAATTGTCTAAACACATTCAACTACTACCACCAAGTAGGAGAAGGATTAATTTTGCAAAAGAGGTTGATTGAGGATGAATCACAGGAGAAGATGCTGGACTTCTATGAAAAAGTGGAAGCAATTTGAATTTAAAAAATTAAAAAACCCCCTAAAACTCTGGAGACATCTTCAATCTAGCAGATCAAGAGTCCTCACTGAGAACCTGTATTTGTTTCACTTTCTTCAAGAAGTCATCAGCCTACTGTAGCTGGACTCCACCATTCACAGCAAATACAAATTACTTGTTCAGGATGGCCAAAAGCACAGGAAAAGCAGATGTTATAAAATTGTCAATTCTGGGCTGGAGCGGTGGCTCAGCGATTTCGGCGCTTGCCTGGCAAGCACGAAGACCCAGGTTCAAACCCCAGCACCACGTACACAACTGAGTGTTGGAACAACTAAGGCCATGTGAAAAAAACTAAATAAAGTTGTTTCTCTCTTTCTCTGTCTGTCTCACTGTCCCTCTCTCTTTAAAAAATAAAAATAAAATAAAATAAAATTATCACTTCCTACTTACATGATACAATCCCTAGCTTCCATTTTGAAATGTTATTTTCCTCTGTCATAAGCAGCAGTGAAAATAAGACTTTATGCAAGAATGCTTTAAAGAGTTAAGAGTCTGAACCCTCTAAGGAATCTGGTTAACAGAAGTAATAAAGGAAATTCTAGGTCTGAAAATAATGTTAGTTTCCTATTTGATCTTGCATCATGGCAGTGAAAGAAACAGCCAACTAAACAAGAGGTGATATTGAGGAATATGTGGAGATTGCAAAGAAGTGACATGTTGATTTCTGATGTGTACAAATTATTTTTTGAGTGCTTCCTTTCTTCCTGGAACAACAAGGTATTTCAGTTTCATCTTTTACCTTCTTTGCCTTATAACTAGAACTAGAAATTTCTAAGAGGTTCTTTATCTTTTAGTAGGTTCTTTGAAAAGCTGTGGAGGCACAAGATTTGCTAAGAATACCAACATAGTCTTTCTTTCTGTGGATAGAATTAGGAACTCATGCTCAGACTGCAGTATGTTTCCTTAGGTATGTATTTGATTTGAAGTCCCTACTGTGTTCTTAGAGACAGGCAGACAGGCAACCACAGATATAGACACATACACACACACACACACACACACACACACACACACACAGAGAGAGAGAGAGAGAGAGAGAGAGGGGCTATACCAATCCTTCAGTATCATGCATAATGTAATTTCAGGATATAGTAAGTAGAAGAGTATCTTGACTTCTGAACCAAAACATAAAAATTGCCCAATCATGTCTCATCCCTAAGGATCTTTTCCATTCAGATGCCTGCCTTCCACTGGGCTTCAATGTGCAATGAGAAGTTTTATTCTTTTGTACTCATTAGCTCTTAAATGTCTCCTATAGTTTACAGTATCCTAGAGGATTTCTGCCCAGCCTAAACCAGAGTTTGTACTCACTAAGCTTTGGGAGTAAAAATTATAAGGTAGGATTGAAAGGATAATGATTGAGTAACTGGTTTTAAAATGTCCAGACCACCCCAGAGAAAAATGAGCACTGCAGTTAGATTATGTCATCATGCCCACAGATCACTGTGATGAACGACACTCCACAGACAAACCTTGAGTACTGCAGTGTTTTGTGAGCAAGGCCTTTGCCAGCTCATGATACCCAGATACTCAGAGAACTTAAATCAGGGAAGATATCACAGGATTTGTGGTACATTCTTTCTCAAACCACTTTAGATAGTCATTTCACTTTTTCATTTTCTTTTCAGAAAGTACAGAATAGGTGGGGACATCAGCTTAGCTGGAATGGAAAAAAGGAAGATTTTATTCGTTATAATCGTTCTCTTTTTTAAAGGGAGAGGGAGAGAAAGAGAGAGAGAGAATCAATTTTATTTAGTTTTTCATGTGACTTTCGTTACTCAGATACTTTGTTGTGTACATGGTGCTGGGGTTCAAACCTGCATACCAGTGCATGCCAGGCAAGCACCTTAACCGCTGAGACACCGCTCCAGCCCCTGTTATAATCTTTATAGAGAGAGTCAAGTTTATTGAATAATCATATGTGAGAAGATAAGATGATAATAGAATATAAGGAATCTAATGTCCATCACAGCATTTAGTGGATGATAATTAACCACAAGATAATTTCTAATGCCTTTCAGAGATAATGCTAGACAAGTCTTGATTCTGTAGCTGGTATTCCATCATATTTCTGAGCATTTCACAAAAATGTTTTGCCTAATGTATTAACGCGTATTGTGTAAAGCATAGTGAGGTATGGTACAAAATATAACGCAGCATGAAGCTTAATATTATGATCATCTATTAACCATAATTATTGCAAAATGATTTTATACAAAACCTTGCTTGTATATGATAAAAGACTAACAAAGAGTATGTCAAAATAGAAATGGAATTTTGCATATCTTTTTAATTATTTTTTAGATATACATGCATTAAAATATACCATGACATAATTACAAAAATATCGAATACAGCCTTTTCAAATTCAGTCCTATTTACCCTTCCCCTTCCCACCTGTCTCCTCCCGTTCTTTTTAGTTATACATGACAATAGAACATACAACGACATAATTATAAAAACATGATGTGGTATAACTAGTTCCAATTCAGTCCCCAGTATTTCCCCTTCTGCTCCCTTCCACCCACTCCCTGTTCTTTTTCTATATACATGACAATAGTATAATCAATGATATGATTATAAAGGTGTGGAGTACAACATGCCAATTCTGTCCCCAGTATTTCCCCTCCACCTGTTCTCATCCCTCTACTCTACTGATATTTCTATTATTTACTAATGGTTTTTTTTTTTAATTTAGTAACTAACTTGTTGAGGGAGCATGTTGATGAGATTCACTATGGAATAGTCATAGGTGAATATGGGAAGGTTAAGTTTGATTCACTCTATGAACTTTCCCTATCAATCCCTCCTTCCTCCATTTCCTTCCCTTTGTCTGTTCCTCTGCACTTTTTCTTATTTTGTGTTAGCATCCACATATCAGAGAGAACATTCAACCTTTGGCTTTTTGAGACTGGCTTATTTCACTTAGAACAATAATCTCAAATCCTGTTCATTTGCAGATAAATGACATAGAGTCATTCTTCTTTACAGCAGAGCAATCCTCCATTGTGTACATATGACACAAATTCTTTATCCATCTTGATTGGTTTCATAGTTTAACTATTGTGAATAGCTAAACAATGATGTGGCTGCATCACTGTAGTATGCTGATTTTAGATCCTTTGAATATATACCCAGGGGTGGGATAGCTGGGTCAAATGGTAGATCCATTCCTAGTTTTTGAGGAATCTACACCACTGCTTTCTAGAGTAGTTATACCAATTTGCAGAAACACCAACAATGTATAAGTGAACCCTTTTCCCACATCCTCACCAACATTTATTTTTATTTGTATTTTTGATAATTGCCATTCTATCTGGAGAGAGATAAAAATCTCAGAGAAGAAATTTGCATTTCTCTAATAGCTAGAGATGTTGAAATTTTTGCACATATATGTTGAGCATTTGCATTTTATTCTTTTGGAAAGTGTCTGTTTAGTTCTTTTACCATATATTTATTGGTTTATTTGTGTTTTGGGGTTTAAATTTTTTGAGTTTTTTGTGTATCCTAGATATTGATGCCCTAACTGAGGTGCAGGTGACAAAGATTTTTTTCCCATTCTGTATATTTTCTCTTTGCTCTCGTTTCCTTTGCTGTGAGGAAGCTTTTCAATTTGATGCCATCTCATTGATTTTTATTTTTACTTCCTGTGCTTTGGGGGTCTTGTTTAGGAAGTCAGTTCCTGAGCCAATGTGTTGAGGTGTTGGGGATACATTTTCTTTTATCAGGTGCAGGGTTTCTGGCCTAATCCCCAGGTCTTTGATCCACTTTGAGTTGAGTTTAGTGAAGGGAGAGAGATGGGGGTTAAAGTTCAATTATTACATATGGATTTCCAGTTTTCCATCACCATTTTATAAAGAGACTGTCTTTTCTCCAATGCATGATGTTAGTGCCCTTGTCAGGTGAGGTAACTGTATTGATGTATGTCTCTGTGTCTTCTTTTCTATCCCATTGCTCTGCATGACTGTGTTGGTGTTAGTACCATGCTGTTTTTGTTATTATAGCTCTGTAGTATAATATAAAGTCTAGGACTGTGATGCCTCCAGCTTCACTTTTCTTGCTAAGGATTGCTTTGCCTATTCTGTGTCTCTTTTGTTTCCAAAGAAATTCATTACTGATTTTCTGGCTTATGTGAAGTATGTCATTGGAATTTTGATGGGCACAACATTTAATCTGTATAGACCTTTTGGTGATGTGGCTATTTTGATAATGTTAATGCTGTCTGTCCAAGAATATTGGAGGTCTTTCCATTTTCTAAGGTCTAATTCAATTTTTCTCTTTAGTTTTCTATCATTTTCATTGCAGAGGTACTTCACCTCTTTTGTTGGATTGATTCTTACATATTTCATTTTTAATTGAAGGTATTGTGAATAGAATAGTTTTCCTAATTTCTTTTGTAGCAAGTACATCACTGGAATATAGGTACATGCCTCATTTGTGAATGTTGATTTTGTATCCTTATACCTTCATGACTTAATTTATGAGTTGTAGAAATCTCCTGGTGGAATTTTTGCAGTCTTCTAGATACTCAATCTTATCATCAACACACAGAGATAATTTGAGCTCTTCTTTGCCTATTTGTATTTCTTTAATTTCCTTCTGTTGCCTAACACTCTAGCTAGAGTTTCAAGGACTATGTTGAATCAGAATGGTAAAAGTGAGCACGCTTGTCTTGTTCTTGTTTTTAGTAGAAATTCTTATAATTTTTCTCCATTCAGAATAATGTTGGCCTTGAGTTTGCATATAAGCCTTTACTATGTTGAGGCAAGCTTCTTCTGTCCTTAGATTTGTCAGTGTTTTGAACATGAATGGGTGCAGTACATTCTGAAATGCTTTTCTTTACATTTATTGAGATTTTTCTTTTTAAGACTATTTATGTGGTGGATTACATTTATTGCTTTCTCTACATTGAACCAACCTTGCATCTCTGGGATGAATCCTACTTCATCATGATGAACTATCTTTTAACATATTTTTTGTGTGCGGTTTGTCAATATTTTATTAAGCATTTTTGCATTTATAATCATCAATGGTCTTGGTCAGATGTTCTTTTTCTTTGATGTATTTTTTTTCTGGTTTTGTTATGAGAATGACACTGGCTTTGTGGAATGAGTTTGGCAAAGTTCCCTTTTCTTCTATTTCATGGAATAATTTGAAAAAGGATTGGTATTAGTTCTTCTTTAAAGGTCTGGTAGAACTTAGCTGAGAATTCAGTAGGTCCTGGGCTTCTCTTTTGACGGCTGCTTCAATTTCATTACTAAAAATTGATCTGTTCAAGTTTTCTGTTTCCTTCTGGTTCAATTTGGGCAGCTCATATGTCTCTAGGAATTTGTCCATGTCTTCAATATTTTCTAGCTTATTGGAGTATAAATTTTCAAAATAGTTTCTGATAATCCTTTGGATTTCAAATGTCTGGAGTGGTATTTTTTTCTTCATCTTGGATTTCAGTAATTTTAGTTTTTTCTCTTTTAGATAGTGTGGCTACTGGTTTATCAATTCTGCTTATCCTTTCAAAAAAACAACTCTTTTTCTATCATTTGTATGTTTTTAAACTTCAGTTTCATTGATTTTAGCTATGATTTTAATTATTTCCTGTCTTCTACTGATTTGGTATTGGTTGTTATTCTTTTTCTAGTGCTTTGTGATATGTTAGGTTATTTATTTGGTGTCCTAATATATATAATTTTTAATGAATGAATGAGCTCACTGCTATGAACTTTCCTCTTAGAACTTCCTTTCTACTGCCCCACAGATTTTGATGTTGTATCACTGATCTCATTTATCTCTGAGTGCATGTAAATTTCTACTGATTTTTTTCTGATATGCATTCATCATTGAAGAGTGTATTATTTAATCTCCAGGTGTAAGAGTGGTTTTTATTTTTATCTTTTCATTAATATTGAACTTCATCCTATTATGGTCTGATAGAATACAAGGTATCTCAATTTTTTGTACTTGTTAAGATTTGGTTTGTGTCCTAAAAAATGATGCTGACAAGAAACATATTGCTATGATTAATATACATTGGGTCCCTCCCAAAGAGTTTGTGTTTTGGAAGCTTAGTCTTCAATGTGGTGATGTTGGCAGGCAGAATATTTAAGAGGTGGACCAAGTGAAGATTATTGGGTCATTGGACATCTGGCATTTACAAAGCAATACTGACTAAGGATATGTACTTCATTGATAATCCCAGGAAATCTTACGATTGTATAGATTGATGTAGAAATGTCATATGACAAAAGTCAACACCTGTGGATAAAAACTCTCAGTAAAATAGAAAGAGAAAGTGGTGTGGGTTAAATTATATCTCCTAGACCATTTGTTTAGGTTCTAATCTCAAACTTCTTTTTCAGAAATTGCAATCTTATGATGTAATTATATAAGGTGAGGTCATGAATAGAGTAGGACAAGCTATTGTTTCAGTGTGACTGCATTCTTTATAAGGACAGCAGGGTGGACTGCTCCTTCAGTGGCACTTGTGACCTTACAAGGAGACAGGGTACGCTGCTGATTCACTGGGACTTGTGTCCTTATAAGGAGAGCAGGGCAAGTTCCTGATCCACTGTGCTTTGTACCCTAATATGATTATGTTCTCTTTCTCTTATCTAGTTGATTTTTGAAGTGAAGTATTTGAATTTCCATCTCTTTCATTTTAGGTATGTTCTACAGGTATTTCTGTGCAGTTCTCATGGTTGTTCCCTTTAACGTGAGAGAGAAGCCACTCTGATGTGAACCTGTAGCAGCATAGCTTCAGTAACAGAGAGAATGCTGGTCTTGTTCATCTCCAGACCCACTCCCTCAGCTACCTCTTTAACATCTAGAAAGACTAGATGTACATTAGGATTCCTTTGTCCCTTGTACACACTATTTACAGAGCATAATAAAACAAAACTCACAGACATGAGGGACAACGGCCAATCTTGCTTCACAGGACATACATTGCTATAAAGCCCTTTGCATTTTTTCTTCCTTCCTCCATGAAGGAGCACAAATAATGTATGGTGCTCAGAGAAGTGCTTTGATCACACTATTTCCAAAAGATAGCATTTTATTAGAAATATTAAAAGAGATCTACAAAATATTTTCTTTACTATCTCCACTTTTAACATATTTTGTGCACTTCTAAACATCTAGAAAGACTAGATGCTTCAAATTAAAAGACTTAATTTTGTCCACAGTATACATAGTACTGCTGAATAAACTACACATGTAACAATGGTTATATCTGAAAAAAGTCTTCTAAGTAGGGACATTCTGTCCTAGAATCCTTCATTTCTTCCATTTCCTTCTCTCCTACCTTATATGAGATATAGGCACATGTTTCAAATGTGATGTTACAATTTCACTCCCAGAAGTCTTTTTCAGAAGACTTCTAACACAAATGAATTTTAAAACAAAATAATTTTAATGTTACAAAATGTCCTAATTGTACTAACTGCTTAATCATACACTGGCAATATCTTTAACATCTAGAGACTAGATGTTGCTAAATTGGGACTCATTTGTCCATTACATACACTATACACACAGCAAAACAAAATCCACAAAACAGAAAAATGATGTTTGAAAATATGCAAATATCAATGCACCAAGTTACTACATTTTGTAATTGCTTTCCTCTCACCTCCTCTACATCACTGAATGAGTACAGACAGTGATATACTGCTCACAGAGGTGGTTTAACAGTCCATTCCCAAAAGACAATATTTCATATGAATTACAAAGTGATATTTTACTAACCCTACATTTAACACACATCAGGTACTTCTACACATCTAGACAGACTAGGTGTTTTAAGTAAGGACTCAATTTGTCCAGTATTTGCACAACAGTCTTAAATGAACTACATGATTTAACAATTTTTCTAATTTCAAAATGTCTTCAAAATATGAGCATTCTGGCCCTTCATCCACAAGTGCTCTTTAACAATCAAAATTTCAGAAGACAACCTTTCCTATAAATTTTAACCCAAAATATGTATAATTTTTTTTACTAATTCTACTTTCATCATACCTACCAATCTCTTTAACATCTAGAAAGACTAGATGTAGATTAGGACTCCATTGTCCTTTATATACATTATGTACACAGCAAAGTAAAGCAAACCACATGGATAAGGAGCAACAGTTACCTGGCCTAGTTATAAGCACACTGGCATGTCACTCCAGAGGACCTGTGAAAGATGTGTATTACAGCACACGGGCTTTGGTTATAGACTCCCAAAACAATGCATAAAAATTTTAACAAAAAGAAATTGTACAAAATGTGTTAGTTTTTCTGCCCTTTTCTTTTTTAATGAGAGAGGGAGAGAGAGAAAGTGAGAGAGAGAAATCATTTTATTTAGTTTTTCATCTGACCTTTGCTTCTCTTGTGCATGTGAAGCTGGGGTTTGAACCAGGGTCCCTGCGCATGCCAGGCAAGTGCTCCAATCCCTGAGCCACCACTCCAGCCCCCTGCTTTTACTTTTAACATATATCAGGCACATTAGAAAATCTACAAGAACTAGATATTTCAAAAAAGGAATTACATGCTCAAGTATATATACAGTAATGAGGAATAAAATGCACACACAAAACAATGGTTACAATATGGAAAATGTCTTCTACCTGCTAGAAAGATCTGGCTTTGCCAAGAAATGAAACAGTTTCTCAAAAGTTACGCAGCTAGGGAAACTCTACTTCTGGACTGGGGCGCTACCAAAACAAATCTGGCAAGAAAGCTCAATGGGCAGGAAGTCTGCCCAGGATCTTAACCCTAACACGGCTCTGCCCCTTGCTCTGATCGGTGGAGTTGGGGGTTACACTCTACAGGATTGGGTAATTTGAAATTGGGGAGTGCAAGAGGAAGGGCTGTGGTTAGGACTGGATGACCTAGTACACCATGGGTACTGTGAAAGAAGACTGAGGTCAAAGGGGAGGCGTCATGGGGGCTCACAATGGCTACATTTCATCGACATGTTTTGGGACTTAAAAACACCTCTACCTAATTACAAGTTTGAAATTTAACTTTTAGAGTACAGCAAATACATTTGTGTTACATATTATAAATCTCAGACTACAGGTTTAACCTTGACAAAAAAAGAGAACGTTAATCTCACATGCATACGACCAGACTGGCACCACACCTTCTCCTTCTCCTGCTCAAAGTCCTCTCCATGTCCTCTAACAAACGTCCTGGTGTTGCCCCTAGTCGTGGTCTAACAACTCCCTCTCAAAGTCCACAAGACATTTTTGAGTTTTTAAAACAAATGGTCATTTACAAGATATTTTCTAACTCCACCATATTTGGGCCATTTCTTTAAATCTAGAATGTCCAGATGTAGCAAAAGCTTTAAAAGACTGGAAAAGTTCAGCAGTTTTTACATATGATTCACAGAGACCGCTACATCTTTCCAAAGGCGGGCGGGCACTACCAATGCCCCAAACGCGGTGCGCTCCACCGGTTCTCCTTGGCAGAGCCAAGACCGACCGCCCCACGGCTGCT
This sequence comes from Aplodontia rufa, assembly GCA_004027875.1. Classification (NCBI taxonomy): domain Eukaryota; kingdom Metazoa; phylum Chordata; class Mammalia; order Rodentia; family Aplodontiidae; genus Aplodontia; species Aplodontia rufa. Next base: position 12,046 of record PVKS010041995.1, read on the forward strand.
GACCCTCCCGTTCCCTATGACCACTGACCTTTCCACACCACCGCCTCTGATCCTACCCCCAGCCTCTAAGGCCCTTCCGCACTATGGCCACCACACTACCCTGGGCCTCCGGGCTGCGCCACTTCCAGAATGGTAAGTCTCTGTCACTGCCCTAGGTTTCATGTTGGTCACCTTCTCAGGCCCTGGAAGTTCCTGCCTGCTCCCAGGTCCTGGAGGCTGCTACGTTTCTTGGCAACCCCTCCACCCCAAAAAAACAAAACAAAACAAAAAACCCTAAACACCAAAATCCTCAGGAAAGGTTTCCCTGCAGTAGGCAGGGTTGAGTCTGCAGACTGTGGGATCCAATTGGGACAGGGACTGGCAGCAGCCCTCAGGTCACCCAGGCAGAGAGGCTTGGCTGCTTCACACCTAGGCAGGTGGCAGTGGAAGGCAGCAGTGTGGCCTCCGATATCTGCAGGGCCAAGGCCATGGCATATCCTGGCCCTGCTCGGCGGCTGGCAGGAGTGGCAGGCCCTGAAGGGCTTGGTGGCAGTGTGCTTCATCTTCACTGTCTGTCTCCTGAATAATTTTTGTAGTGAGAGTGCTTAAAAGTATACTCTTAGTGATTTTCAAGAACTCATTGTTGGGGCTGGAGCGGTGGCTCGGCGGTTTCGGTGCTTGCCCGGTATGCGCAAGTACACGGGTTCAAACCCCAGCACCCACGTACACAGCTCAGTGTCACAATGAAAGCCACCTGAAAAACTCAATAAAAATTGATTCTCTGTCTGTCCCTCTCTCACTGCCCTTCTCTCTTAAAAAAAAATAAAAGCTCATTGCTCATTGTTAACTGATTTTCTAGAACTCATTGTTATTAACCAGCTTAGAGGGTAGATCCCTTGAATTTATTCCTCCTGGCTAACTTGAATGTTGTATACATTGACCAACTGCTACCCACTACCATCCCTTACTTCTGCCGCCCTAACACCGTGTAACCACTATGGAATTATTAAACAAATGAGTAATCACATGTTATATGCCTTTCAATGTCTGGCTTATTTAATGAAACATCCTCAATTTTATCCTTGTACAACTTGCAGAAGGTGTCTTTCTTTTCTTTTCTTTTTTGCCCTAATAATATTAGATTATGTATATATACTGAAAGATTTACATTCTATTTTCTGTCAAAGAGAACTCTATAGACTCAATTTGGTAATATGTAATAATAAATGTGTTTCCTGTAACCTAAACCATGTGGTTGACACATAGCCATTTTGAGCCCCTCCCCTCAACAAAGCTCCCTTTGTCCTCGGTCTTCCAATCCATGCTGATAGCACACTAGGTAATCCAGTTAGAGCTGTAGCTCTTCCTCTACACATGCCAATTTTAGTCAATCACAAAGATGATTTTAAGTCGAACTCCTCCTATCAAAGCAAGGTGCAGTACTATGTTAGGGATAAAATCCTGAACAGACATTTTGCCCAGGGTTTTTGCTTGCCAGGTTTTTGGTTTTATGGTAGCACACGCTTCTGCAAAATAAAGTTTGCTTTGCTGACTAACGTTTGAGCATGTGTCTGATTTCTTGTGACACAGTGATACTTCTAGCAATCTTAGGGGCTTGTCTGGGATAATTTTATTGCCCAGGGGTGGTGAAGACACCCTACATAGAGGAGACTCCTTGTGCTGCCTTGTTACAGTGGCCTCCGATTTGGAGGTATCTGAGACCCCTGAGGCCGACCAACTCAAACCCAAAAGCTGATTTGCAACACAAAGGGCCCAAGCAAGCAATGTGGTGACTGGGTAACTCACCAGGAACCAAGGTAAGAAAATAAGTATTTTCTTGGTGGTCAGAAACCCCAGAGGCTGAGGACTGACACCCGTCCTGGATGCTAAGCCATTGAGGACTCCCCATCTTGTGGTTATTCTAGCCAGCAAGGGAGGTAGCTGGAGATGGAGGAGGCCCTTCCAGGAGGAGTTCAAGAAACATCACCAGGAGGAACACAAGACTGGACCCAAGAAAGCAGGATGGGAAACAAAAATTTTATTCTCAAGAAAGAGAATGCTGCAGGAGGAAAGACCAAAATTCTCCCACATGGACCTCTGGGCCTTGTATTAAAATATTGGGAAGATAGTCCTAGAACACGAGGGGAAAAGAAAGCAAAAATGATAAAATACTGTTATTTGTACTCAGGAACCTTATCCTTAAGCCTTCATTGTTCCGCCCAAATTTGGGGCAGATGAAGATAGGATGTGCCAATCATTGATAAAATTTATAAATTATAAAAAACCTGTGAGCCAAGAAGAAATGTATTATGTTCTCTGTTGGAGAAGGGATTGTGGTTTTTATTCCCCTGAAGATTGCTGAAAACAAAAATAAAACCCAACAGAAGGAGACAAATAAGTGGGATCCTTTAGCGAATCTTCCACCACCCTATCCTCCTGGAGCTCAACTTCTGGTTCAAACTTTGGACTCCTCTATTCCAATACCCCTGACTTCACCTTCTGCCAACAATGAGCAGGAGGCGAATCCGAGTCAGGTCCAGTGGCTTCCACTCTCCTGCCTGCTCTGTGTCCCTCACTGTCCAAGCTAAAAATCTAAAGCAGGACAATGCCCAAAGGATTTTCAGAATAGCCTCTTCTTATGAAAAGAAAGAAAGAAAAACAAAAGAAGAAAAATTAATTTCCCCTTTTCCACCACCATCCTCTCTGCACCCCTTTAGCAATGCTCCCTTCAGTGAGGAAGAAATGAGGTTTATAAATGCTCCCTTAATTAACTTTAAGGTGAAATTAAAAACGGAAACTAAAGTCTCTGTTAGAAGACCCACAGGGGTTGCAGACCAATAAGCACAGCAGCTCCTTGCATCCCAATATTATACCTGGACTGAGTTTATGTCCATCCTAAGTATTTCATTTTCTGGGAAAGAAAAGTGAATGATTTTGAGCAGCTATGGCAGTTTGACAACATGAACATCTGGCCCAACTTGACGTTCTGCCTGCTAATATACAATTTCCAAATCAAGAGCTCCACTGGAATACTAGCAATAAATTAGAAAGGGGCCACAGAGAGATATTGGAGATTTAATGGTAAAGGGAATCATGGGGACACTCCCTCAATCCCAAGGCATAGCAAATTATTTTAATATAAAAAAAAAGATGGACCAGCAGAATTTTGGAAAGATAGAAAAAAAAATATTCTGGATTAGATGTTAATGATCCCTTATGAGAAGAAATGCTTAAACTATACTTTGTGACCAATGGCTGGCCTGACATTGCCAAAAAACTTAAAGGATCTGAAAAATTTGAAGGATAAAATTCTAGAAAAATTGTTGAGGAAGCTCAAAACGTATGTGTAAAATGTGATGAAAAGAGACAAAAGGATAAACTATGCTCTCGACCAGAAAACATGTAACCCAAAGAAAGTCAGACCCCAAATATCAGGGACAATGTGGGGGCCTCAATCAAGGTGTCCTAAGAGATAACAGGTCAGATGTCCACACAAAGAAAAAAGAAAAAATAAATGCTATAAAAGTGAAGGAAGGGCATATTAAGAGGGAATACCCTAAATGGAGGAGGGAGGAAAAAGTGATACCTGTCACGTCTTTTGACAGAGATTAGGGAGGTCAGGGGCTCTTCTTTCCTAAGGGGCTCCTCCAAGAGTCCTTGATACATTTGAAGGTGGGAC
>PVKS010041997.1:0-15629 GCA_004027875.1 Aplodontia rufa
GGGGTGTGTGTGGTGTGGGGGTGTGTGTGTGGTGTGTGTATGTGTGTGTGCATGGTGTTTGTGTGTGTGTGGTTGTGTGTGTGTACACTGTCTCTCCTTTCCTTCCCTCCTCCCTCCCTCTCCCTCCCTCTCTCTGCCACCTAAGGAGTATGTGAAGGTCTCAGTTGGGGACTGCAGCCACCACCTTGCGGAACAGCCCCTCTGAGAAGGAAGGGACGCAGAGCCAGAGGGAATCAGTTCCACCCACGTCACCTGACCTCCTGCTCCAGGCTCTCCAGGGCCTTTGCATCTCAGGAGCCAAAACCACCCTTTCTCTCAGTTTGGCCTGGAGTTTTCTACCATCTGCATCATAACTGACAAAAACTCCCACGTGAACCTGGATGTAGAGTTGATCAAACGCAGATCACAAATGATTCAGCGGCTGGCAAATCCCCCAGGGAACTGTGGACGGCTAATCCACTACACTATTGGAACATCTTCTGAAGAGGTCGCTCATCTGCCACCTTTTGTACTTTTCTTTTTGGGCTGCACCTCTAGGTAAGGCCAGAGGAAGGATCTGTGGTTGCAGGGACCTGAGGAAGATTTAAAAACTGACACAGCAAAGCAACGTCAGGCCTACCCTGAGCACCTACTGAAATGTTCAGCTGAGCACTGAGCACACTGCAAGTGCCCCATGAACTGGTGAAGTTCTGTTCTTACTGCTCCAGCCTGGGGGCTTCACTGACCTCAGACGCACATGCAGTTCTGTTCTTATTGCTCCAGCCTGGGGGCTTCACTGACCTGAGACGCACATCACTGCGACAGTCTTGCTAAGCCCAGTGGACAGAAGTGTAGATCCAGCCAGCCATGCTGAGCCCGCTAGCTCATTCCCATTTTAACGGGCTGCTCTTTCAACTCCAGAGGCCCAGAAGTGAAATCAAGTGCATGCATTTGTAGATGGGGCCTGCTCCCAATGGCTGAGCAGGGAGAGCAATTCTAGCCCAGTGAGCGCACAACGCCGGGCACACTTCCAACCCCACACACCCCCAGGCGATGTAAGTGAATTCAAGCAGAGAGGAGCAGGGAGCAAGGGTCCAGAGGATGCTGAGGTCAGGGAAACGTGAAATCTGGAACCGGGCCACAGGGTCCTGGGTCAAGTTCATCCTGAAACCCCGGTAACACTTCCCTCAATGTTTCAATGTTACTATCAGTTCGTCCAGTTAGTCATGAGTTTTCAGTGACGTCCGCAGTATACACTTCCAGTTGGTTTAAAGAGATCAGCAATAACACACCTCTCTTAACCACGACCAGAAATGTAACATACAACAGCTTATTCCCTCTTTAAATCTAGTAAGAAACTAAAAATGTTATAAGCACAAAGTTTTAAAAAATTACAACATTTGGCATATATATATATATATATGTTTTAGGAATTAGTATAGTGTGAGTCTTCAATTACTGATCATCTGTGGCCGGAAAAATGGACCCCTTCTCACTTGGCTTGCTAATCAAGAAAGAGAGGAATAAAACCTGAGAGCAAAGAAAAATAAATTGCTCTTTTTACAACAGCAGCAGCTTTTCCAGGGAATTTTTGTGTAAACAAATACAGACTGCAAACAGAAAAAATGTGAATTAGTACTTTTTAAAATTATTTTTAACTTAGCAGTTCACTAAGTTGCTAAGGATGGCCTCCTGCCTCAGCCTCCCAAGTCACCAGTATTACAGATACACGCCACTGCGCCTGGCTATGAATCAGTATTTTAAAGTATTTTTCAGCTGTCTGAAAGCCTACTGTGGACACTTCCAGATCTCAGTATAACTGGACAGGGTCCAGTGGACCGGTCCCAGGTAGCACCTGTCTCCTGTGGAGGTGGAGACAGGGGTCAGGATGAGCTGACAAGCAGTCCCGGAAGGAAATTTCTCTTAAGCCTGTTCTTTACCAGCACGAGTGGGCAGCTTACAGAAATGAATTAGAGAAAGTGGAGTGGAGAGAAAGAAGGATATCCTGGTCCATAATAAACGTTCACATCACCATCTCACTTTTAAATCTTTCCTTTGTTCTTGCTTTGTCTTGGCAAAGCCAAGAAAATGAATGGAAAGTGCTTAGTGGAATGCTGGGTGCCCTCGCTGGCTTAAACCCCCATCCAGAGAAAAGCTGGAGAGGATGTGGGGAAAGAGGGGCACTCACGCTGTCGGTGGGACTGTACATTAGTACAACTTCCACGGAAATCAACGGGGAGCTTCCTCAAAAGACCGGGCATGGAACCACCATGTGAGCCTGCTGTACCACTCCTCAGTATTCATCCCGAAGAAGCAGCGGGGGTCCATGCGCACCCATGTTTACGGCCACACAATTCACAACAGCCTAACCAGGAGCCAGCCTAGGTGTCCATCGACAGACGCCTGGATAAAGAAAAGGCGGTCTATACACACAGGGAATAAGGAAATCACGTCATTTGCAGGAAAACAGCAGGAACTATAGATCATTACGTTAAGTGATGTAAGCCAAACTACAAAGGTCAAGGGTCGCCCGTTTTCTTGCACAGGTGGAAGCAAGAGACAAAAAAGGAAAATAAATGTGGGGGGCGGGGGCAGGGAGCTCCTGAAAATCTAAGGGAAATCAAGAGAGAAAAGGGACCACGGGGCAAGAGGAAGGGAGTGAGGGGGAAATGCTGGGGAGGGATATCGGCCAAATTATACTGTTATGTTGTGCGCTTGTACAAATATGTAACAACACATCCCATCATTTCATGCAACTATAAAAATGTGGAACAAAAATATGAAAAAAGTATATAATAGGGGCTGGAGAGGTGGCTCGGTGGTTACGGTGCTTGCCTGGTATGCGAAAGTACACAGGTTCAAACCCCAGCACCCATATACACAAATGAGTGTCAGAGCAACAAAAGCCATGTGAAAAACTCAATAAAAAATTGATTCTCTGTCTCTCTCTCTCCTTCAAAAAAGAAAAAGAAAAAGTAAATAAATAAACAAAACCCGCCACTGGCCTCCCAGTGCACACAGAAACATAAAACAATGCTCCCTGCATCCCCAGGACCTGCACAGCTCAGAGACAATTTAGGATGTGCCGGTGCCATCACCCCGCCCACCTTCCTGACGCCCCTCCCTCTAGATATGCTTTCCCCACCTGTCACGCATGCTTCCTAAAACCTCCAGGTCTCCGCCTGAGCAACGCCTGCTACCTGGAACAGCTACCTCCACAACAGAGTGCACTGAAATAAAGAAAAAACATCCTGAAACTTTTATTTGTGCACATGCGGCAGTGCGTCTGCAACAGGCAAGCACACAAGTTTTAGTGAAACAATGCTGCTATATGCAGATCGATAACGGACACACAGAACTGAGAAGTTAGCAGAGTGGGAACTGCTTGAATGCAATGAACCGGGTCATCAGAAAGGCTTGAGGACTGTGGTCTAAGACACCCTGTCTTACTCTGGGTGGGTAAGTCCTGTGGATCACACGCTTCCAAAACTGCCCTGGCCCCTCCAGAGGGGACTGGGCACATCTCCAGTGGCTTCCTGCTTCCGTTCTTGCCATTCAGTCTCTGCACAGCCAGCCTGCGGGGCTCCACTGTGTCCCCTCTCTCAGCACACTTAGAAGGTTTCCACGCTCCCACCATGACTCCAAACTCCCCACAGCCGTTCCTACAGACTCTCCAATGTCACGTGACTGTCCTCCTTGTCCCCTAGGATGTTGCCCCAGTGGCCTTGCTGCTTCCTTCTCAGACACACGGGAGCCCAACTTGCCCTCAGCTCTTTGCCTCACTGTCTTCCACACAGAAGGGCTGCCTGTGAGTCTATACAGCTAGGTCCTTCTTTATTTTTTGTTTATTTATTTATTTGTACCAAGGACTGCTTAACCACTGAGCACACCGCCTGCCCTTTTTACTTTTTTTTTTTTTATTTTGAGACAGGGTCTCACTGAGTTGCTGAGGCTGGCTGTGAACGTGCGATCCTCGTGTCTCAGCCTCCTGAGACGCTGGGATGACAGGCATGAGCCACCGCACCCGGCAGCAGGGTCCTTGTCTCAGTTCTGACCCCAACTAGCTTAAACCCCGCTGTCCACTTTGGAACTGTCAGGCACCTGCTGTGTCGAGACCAGAATGAACCGTGCTGTTAATGGTAAAATACTCACCAGAGCTTTGAAGACTTGGCAGAAAAAGGAATGAAAACTATTTTACTAATAATTTTATAGACATTACGTGTTCAAATGAAAACAGCTTCAGTGGATTAAATGAACTGCTATTAAATTAATTCCACCTACTTCATTTTCCTTGTTAACAAGACTCCTAGGAAGTTTCCGGCTGCACACATGGCTCACACACCAGGCTTCGTAGAGTGTTCCCTGGACAGCCAGTGTTCTAGGGCGTAAGTACTTTAACTGTCTACGTGATTCTTAGTTCCGCCTCTCATTTTCATGTACCTACCATCTGTTCCTCACCCCTGCCCTGCCATGATCTACCTGAAGGAAGGGTCTTTATCTGTCTTGTTTATACTACATCCTCAATGCCAGGGAAGTTGCTGGCACACCGTACGTAAATCCACAACAAGTATTTGAGAAACTGAATAATTTTATAGCATCTTTAATGCTAAGAGCTAATGTCACTGAATATTCAGATGCCTTATCCAAATAAAGCCGTCGCCCGTATTTTGCAGGTAAGGACGAGGACATAGAGTAAGTAAGCTGCAAATGGCTAATTCCAAAGAAATCACGACTTGGACTCAGGACGTCTGGGTGGTTCTGCTAAAACCACACAGCCCCACAGCAGTGATCTCACACACAGTCACCCTACGAAGGCTCAGACCTGAAACCTTCCAATTCTGAATTCTCCATCTTTACCCCAAAACCTGCCAAGTCCCCATTTCTTCCAACTTTGGGTTGATGGTCACCCCATTCCTGCAGCTGATCAAGGCAAGGTATGGAAGTCAGCGCGGACTCCTTCCCAAAGACGCGTGTCCTTCCTTTTGCCATCGACACAGGACCTGGCTGCTTCTCCCCAGCTCCCCAGCTGCGACCTCAGGCCCAGCTGCCTGGAGCACGGCAGAGGCCTGGAGCACGCCGGAGGCCACCACTGCAGCTCCCAGCTCCTGCTGGCTCCCTCCACCAGCAGCGCAGTGATGTTTCTAAAGTGTAATCCCAGGCCCAGCTCCTGGCCCTCCAGTGCCTCCCTCTCAGGTGGAAGGAAATGCAGTCCTTGCAGCTGCGGAGCAAGGGCCAACCCCGGACCACATCCTCCCCACTGCCCACTCTGCTGCGGGGACACTGGCCCCCCGTTGGTCCTGGAACACCAGACACACACCCATGCTGGCCTCTGTCTTGCTGTGCAGGCTGGTCCTGCAGCTGGAACATTCTTCTTCAGGTGTTCAATGGCCCCCTCCCCCACCTTCTTTGGGACACTGCTTGGCCATCACTCTTTCCGTTAGGGCTCTCTAAGCACCCCAACTAAAACTCACCCGCTACACACACGTACACACCCCTTCCCTCCCGCGCCACCTCGCCTCCTCCACCACAGGACACCTGAAGCCCTCAGTTCTGTTTTGCTTCCTGTCTCCCTGCTTGGGCTGTGAGCTTTAGAGGCAGGGACTGCTGTCTGCGTCTCCACTCTTGATGCTCAAAGTCTCCACACAGTGGGCAACACGCTTCTGTGAACTGAATTTATACGTTCTCACTTGTTTAATCAGGGCCCACCAGCCTCCTCCGTCAGTATCTCAGGCTTTGTGGAACAAAAGGCGTCCCCCAGGACCACGGGTCACTGCTGTCACTCAAAAGCAGCTCAGATGTGGTATGTAAATGAGGGGGCGTGGCTGCGTCCCAACAAAAGTTTGTTTGCTAAACCTGCAGGGGACAGAAGGCTCATCAGGGCACAGAGTACCCACATCCCCTCACCTAACCCTCACAACTACGTGCTGATTTGGGGACACGATGGCTGCATTCTGCAGAGGCCCTGAGCAAACTGCTAGAAGAGTGCGGAGTCACCTCCAACCTGCGCAGTAGGCGCAGACTCAGGCACAAGCTCAGGTGTGCAGAGCAGCCGGGGACTTCACAGGGACAGCATCGGGACAAACTGAAGCAGAGCATCTCTAGGAGAAGCCACCCTAGCTTCCCTCCACAGGGACCGGGCAGGTCCCTCAGACACTCGGTCATGCGGTCTCATTGGCCACCCAAAGTTCTCCGAAGGAACTGACAGCAACAGGCCCTCCAAGATCTGAGCCCGGACTGGTTTCCACGGCCACCTCAGAGCCAGCGCGGCCAGCCTCTGCCTGGTACGAGGCCAACACACGTTCCATGCGGAGGGTCCACAGGGAACAAGATCACATGCCAGAGCCCTGCTCTCCTCCCCTGCCCACCCCCTCGTCCTCCAGCTCGACATTTCTGTCGGTTACGAGGTGGAAATGCAGAGCAGACCTAGCACAGCACCCACCATCTGCCCTTGGCACTAAGCACTGAGCACTGGGGGAGGCGCGGAGAAGCTGCCTTGGGAGAGGTGTAAAACACGCAGAATCTCAGTGACAAAGAAATCCATTCCATCGTGTCCGTCCTCGCGAGGCCTCAAGGAGAACACTCCGTTCAGCTGACAGCAATCATGTTTTCACAAACCTCTAAAACTTGCTGGCCTTCTTTTTCAATGAAGGGTCAGGCCCAGAGCCTCCACCGGGCAATTTGTCTAATTAGAATTATTGAAAATGTCCCCTTTTCACGGTATTCATCTTCACAGCTACCCTCTGAGAAGGATTCATTGCACGCCTACTCAGTTGAGCCGAAACTACGTTTCCAAGAACTGTCTTCCTGTAGATCAGTTATCAGTAGGGCCACAAGGTCTGGAGGTGGGACAGCAGCCCGACGTCTACACGTGCTGGGAGGTCAGTACGGGCACTCTGCTCCCATCCCAGGCCTGGGCCCTGACAGCTGGCTCAGCAGGTTCAACAGCTGGGCTGCAGCTTCTTCAGCAACGTGCAGGACACCCTAGTGTTGAAGCTGGGGACCGAAGGTGCCGGCCATCACATGCTCCAACCGGTGTTCTCCGATTCCTCCCGCGTAACATCCACCTTGACTTCTGATGTGGATCCAGCACCGAGCGCACCTGCGCTCTGTAAACCCACTACCAGCCCTGCCAAGAAGCCAGCCCAAACTCCCTCCCAAACTTCCTGTTCAAACACCAGAGGTGTTCTGCTTCTGACAGAACCTCAAGTAATTCAGCTGCTATTCATGAGAAAGGATGTGAGTTTTGCATTAACAGTACTACACTAAAATTTCAACAGAAAAAAATAAATAAATCGTTTGAATGGAAGAGCAGTAAAAACTGTACGCAGATGGGACAGAGCCTGGAAGCAACGTGGGAATGACCCATGTTCCGGAAACACAGCAGCATTCTCCATGCTCTGTAAGCAGCAGAGATGACAGTGCTGTGCCACCTGTATTTTTACGCCATTGTTACCCAAATATTGAAAATGGTAGTATAATAATAATTATGCTTTTTTTAATTTCATAGTTAAAATTGAACATTTTTGAAAAAGTACATTCACAGGGCTCAAAAGTCAACACGGTTTCAAAGATGTGCAAAAATCAGTCTGGCTCCCAGCTCTGTGCCCCACCCTTCCACCTGTCTGTGTCACCATGGCGACTACATTTATTTCTTATGCAAACATAAGCACGTACCTCAAGCACATACCTATAAATATAAATACACAGCTGTATCTCCCCCTTCTCACCCCAGAGTATTCCATACTCACCGCAGATCAATACTTCCAGATCATTTGAAAATTTCTTTCTAATAGCCATAAAAATTTGTCCCACTTTAAATTTACAATTCCAGTTATTTAAAAAATGAAAGAAAAGAAACACAAGCAAAGATATTCACTGTAGTGTTCTTTATAATAATAATAAAAAGATAAAAGATTTAAGGATTCAAAATTAATAGAACATTTAACACAAGTGAATACTATGCAACCAGGAAAAAGGAAGGAAGGAAGGAAGGAAGGAAGGAAGGAAGGAGATCTCTAAGTCATGATGAGAGATTTTCAAAATGTGTTAAATGACTCAAGATAGAGAGTAATAAATATGTACACGTATCATGTGATATTGATTATTATTTTGGACAGAATTGAGGGTCTATGGGGAGAGGGATGAGAGGAAATGCTTTTGCCATGAACCCTTTTCAACTGTTAATACTGGAATTTAAAGCCATATAAACTGTGAGTAACTGAAGAATCTATATTTAAGCGGTGTTAACTGTTGTGAGCAGGTATCAAAGGAATGTTTACCATTAATCTATCTACTCTGATTTCACTAGCTATCTGCTGGTGCCAACAACCGGGTCTTATACTAGTAGGAACTCAGTGTAAAGGTGCTGAAGTGATTCTGCAGCCACGAATGAGCTGACAGGCATTAAATATTTTGAGCCATAAGAACAGCCTGGTGCTGGGATAATGACCACTACACTGACTCCAAGGTTCACCCGGTACTGAAGGCACCACGTGCACACCGCCCACAACCGGAGGTGCAGACGCTGTGCTCGGAACTTACTGACAGGGCGCTCACCGCATCCGTCAGCGCTGCCAGCACGCAGCACATAGGGACAGCTTTATCAGAGAGGCTGACCGAGGAGGGCACAGCCACACCACCAGATCCAACGCCCTCCACTGCTCGACATTTAAGGAGTAAACTGCGTTCACAGCATCACCGAGGAATTAAGGGTGCTCGAAATTCAGAGCACAACCTCACGGGTCCTCTTTCCAGTTCTATAACCAACGAGATCTAAGTTTCTATAACAAACTGAAATCTTTTGGGGGCAGTGATTAATACACCACGACCTCACGGCTCACCCTTGCAAGAACACGTACTGTGAAGACATTTCTAAATGAATTAAAGAATTTGCAGAAGCTCAAAAATTACGGAAGCCACAAAACACAGTATACGTCATCCTGCTAAGGGCAGAAGTGTACAAGGCAGGCCACGGGGAGGACTTTGTCAAACTACTTAGTTTGTGATCTGGACCCTCACTGACAGCAAAGCCAACGGCCACCAGATTTCTAAACACTGATCTTGGTCCTCCCAGACACTGCAATCAGCGGTTCAAACGGTCAGGGCCCACAGGGAAGTTAATTTATGATGCGTATCAAGGGTCATAAAATATTCAAACTCCCTGGCCTCCTAATCACATCCGTGCCAAGGAAACAATCCAAAACACAAAGTTTAACAGCCAGCATTGTAATTAGAAACAACTTGAATGTTTTAATTATCAAATAAATTATGCACCTGGTCATCATGGGCTTCAACGTGATGGTTTTAAACAGTATGTAGCCATTTGTGGAAATATTCGCAACATGACACCATACCGAGGTCCCTCGGTATCCGTCAACACCAGTTCCAGGGCCTCTGCAGACAGGGAAATCCGAGCCACTCACAACCCTCACCTGACCGAGGCAGCATTTGCTTGGAACCTACGTACACCTTCCCCGGACCACTCACTGTTCTGAACAAGGCACACGCTACGTGAGTAGTCGCCCCACTGTACCGGGAACAACCACAGAGAAACTCCGTACATGCTCAGCGCAGACGCAAGCTCTAACAAATGGTCTGGATCTGTGGCTGGTTGAACCCATGGATGTAAAACCCAAGGAATGGAGATCAGAGCACACAGGATGCGCAAGTACACAGGTTCGAACCCCAGCACCCATGTACACAACTCGGTTCAGAACAAGTCTGTAGGTCCTATTTCCCCCTCTTCTTTGGCCTTCTGCCTTGTGAGGACACAATATCCCTCCGCTCCAGTGGAGGCAACAGGAAGGCGCCAGATTGGAAGCAGAGACTGGGCCCCCATCAGACAGGAGACCTGCTGAGGCCTTGTCCATGGACTTCGAGCCTCCAGGACTGTGGGAAATAAATGACTCCTACGAATCGCCCAGCCTGCGGTGTTTTGTTATAGCAGCGCAAGCAGTCTAAACCAGTGCCCTTACCAACGTTAATTACAAGAGTTTGGAAACAGATGTTTAGAAAGTGAAGAGGCTGTGTATTCTTCAAACGCAGGACGATTTAAACTGACATTTTAAAGTGACAACAACTTTATCCTAAGTGGTGTGTGAAGCGGTTCCTTCCCATGCTAGCCTGTGGTGTCCACCCACCGCTGCAAGAGGAGCCTTGGAGGCTCCTGGAGGTGTGTTTGGCTCCAGAATTCAAGAGAACATCAGCCGGGGTCTCCAGCCCAGAACCTGCTTTCCAAAGGGACCTACAGACTATGAAGTGCTGTACACCAACTCTTTTAATTCATCTTCACAATATCCCTAGGAGATCTCATCTATAAATGACACCACTTACCTGAGGACATGGATTAGGAAAGGGTAGCACCACGTGCAAAAGCACGGTGGACCAGGGTCAAGGCCAGGCCTGGCTGCCACCTGAGTCCAATGTCAATTACTTTACAGCTTAAAAGTACGGTGGCCTGCGAAGCCAGAGCCTTACAGAAGCCATGAACCTTCCCTTAGCATCAGGTTCCCCATCAGTAAAAGAAAGGAATCGGAACAACTAAAATCAGCCCTCTTGGCCCCATGAATGTTGGCTTCTTCCAGCCTCTTCTCTTTCTCTGATTGAACTATGGGAACTGATATTATTTTCTTACCATTTTATCCCTAACTTTTTGTTTGTTTGCTTGTTTTCCGTATTGGGGATTGAACTCAGGGGTGCTTTACCACTGAGATATATTCCCAGCCCTTTTTATTTTTTATTTTTGAGACAGTATCTTGCTAAAATTGCCTAGGGTCTTGCTAAATTGCTAAGGCTGGCCTTGAACTTTCAATCCTCCTGCCTCAGCCTCCCAAGCCCCTGGGATTACAGGCGTGAACCACCACTCCCAGTTCCTTAATTTTAATATAGTCTTCATTGCACGCCTTGTTAAATCAAAGAATACTAAGAGACTTGTATAACAACTCTTATGTTCTTTCTATTGGTACTTTCTTCAGCTATTAAGCCGATGTTTTCTAGTTTGACAACTTTCAAGTTTGAAACTTTGGAAGATGAAATGAAAAGCCGCTATTTTTAACTTTGGATGCCTAATGCCTATCTAAAATCAAGATTACAAATTTCCTGATATATGTGACCTTAACTTGCAGGAAACTGACTCATTGTTAAAGTTAATATTAGAATAATTGGTGTAATAAAAGGATTTTTCTTTCATCTCTGAAAAATTCAACTTCATCCCTCTCTGAAAGCTCAGCTTCAAAATTAAAGGTCAATAAAATGTCCAATTTCTCCCCCCACACACACTCATCCTGGGTGTGTGTGTCTCTCCCAGTGGACCCACAGTTGCAAGGAAAAGAAATCGAATTGTCTCCTCCCGGTGACTGGGCTATTTCACGGCCAAATGCTTCATCAGGATGAAAGTGCAATAAAATTCCCTGACAAAAGCACTTCCTTCCCTCTGGTCACAGCGAGGCACAGCCAGGATTCCCTTTCTAGGAGGGTGCAAACACATTCTCAGGAAGGAGAGATACAATCGGAACTTTCAAAGGATGAGAAAGAAAAGCTCAAGCAATGCACATAAACTTCACCTGCGGTTAACTGGAGCCCCTCCCTCCCAGAGAAACCATGGTGCATGCCCATGATTTACTCCCTCTAAGCGCAATGTAATCAAATAAAGTAGTTTCTTCTTTTATTCGATAGATGGATCTATAGAAGAGCCCAGAATGTTTTAACAACATAATAAATTACATAAGTCACCAAGTTTCCATTTTATGAAAATTACATACTGTTTTAGCTTTCCCAACACTGGACCGATAAATCAAGCCAGATCCCGGACGCCTCTCTGGCAGATCAGCTACAGCTGCAGGTTTTCACTTGCAACACCAGGTCGCTGCTGTTTTGAGTTTCCCTGGAAGCAGATCCTGGGAAGGAAATTCCCTGTGCAGGACACTTACTGGGAAAAGCTCTTGGGGTCAACACTTTGGAGAGTCAAGGACGCAGGCCAGTTGGAAGCAACAGGCTCCCAGGAGCTTGGAAGCTGGCAGAGCCGTCCCAGCCTGGGCGGTCACTGAACGTGTACAATACTCCGGGAAAGGGGCTTGGCTTTTGGCCTGGCAGCTCTGCAGCGCCTGGCGGGTGGGCTGAGCCACTCTGCTGCTAGCTGGGGGAAAGGCTGCTTCAGTCCTGAGACTGGGGGCGGTGACACCAGCCACAGGTCACACTCAGTCCTTGTCAAGACTTCCAGAGTTAGGCCCTGGACTCTGACACGTCCGTCTAAAGGGAAAGGTTAACACTCCGAGATGACCGTGGTGAAGGAATCAGAGTGTCACCAAATGGGATGGTGACGAGGACGTGGGGAAGCTCAGAGCGCCTCCCGCACACTCTACAGCCAAGAGCTGGGAAGATCCTTCAGCTCACTCACCAGTGTTCATTCAACGGAGGTATGGAACAACGCACGAGGAACAGCAAGAGGGAAGGAAAAGGCAGGTAAATGAAGAGACTTGAGGGGTGGCGAAGGAAGAGGTCAGCCCCTGGAGGCACACGGCGGAGGGGAGGCCGGGAGGGGAGGCCAGCAGCAGTGTCTTGAACTCAGAAGTGCGCAGAAGGCACTGGAGAGCGCCTCTCGGGGCAGCGGAGGAAAAGTCTTCATTTTTTTAAGTGATCAGTTTGCCATATGCAGAACAGATCTGCATGTGAGGGACAGAACCAAGGAATGAAGGGATAAGAATGTCCCAAAAAGCTGAACAAGTGTGCATGTGTGTGCAAGCACACACTCAACCACATGTACACACACAATTAAACACACTCTGAGCTAGAACCAGGAACAACAAATACTCAGAGCTCTCTGGATCTGAGTGTACCTAGTACAACTTTTTTTTGTAATTAAGTTTGTTGAATACAAGATATATGGATTGCTGTCAAATAACCTACAATTAAATGTAAGTAGCTACAGTTTTTCCCTAGGGGCAAAAGAAACATCCGTATTGACCAATTCCTGGTATATCATGAGATAATTAATAAAAGAAAATCAATTTGGTAAAAAATAATTTGATGGTGAAGTCTTTGCACCAAGTTTAAGTTGTCAGCCAGATTTTCTCTTATTCTCCAGCTTGCCACTTAATTCAAAGCCTTAAAAATCAAGACAACTCAAGTAGACGTAACGCCATCTTACCACAAAGTTATGCAGTTCTATTTACCAAAAGCATAAATGCATAACTCTGTAGGAGCAACTGCCTTTCCAGGATCTATCTTAGAAATACCATGACACATAAGTGCCTGCCCAAGCAAGTCCCTGCTTCATTGCTTACACAGAAAAAATAGGAAATAACCCTAAAATGTCTATTATTCATGGACTAATTAAATAAATCATGGCATAAATAAATAAATGAATATTGAACAGCCACAAACATTTTTGAAAAGTGTTCCAATACAAGGTAAGGTAAAGGGACAGGGAATATATACTGTGAACCCAAAGATGTAGGGCAAACTGCACATGTACACACATAAACACGTGCACACGCACGTGTGTCTGTGCACACAATCTGCGCAGGTGTCCAAGAATCTGCTCAGACTGGCTGTCCTGGGGAACGGAGGCAAATCTGTGGCGGGAAGGGAAGGACATTTCCTCTTTGCTGATCCCTTTTTGCATTGTTCTATTTCTTTACTATGTGCATGTAAAATACCAGTTAGTTAAACATTACATATACCATGTAAAAGTCCAATATTACATATGGACATCTGTGTATATCCACACACAAGTGCATTTGTAACAGAATGGGCCTTTCCCTCCGACTCCATCCCTCCCTCTCTCTCTCTCTCTCTCCATTTTTTTTAAAGAGAGAGGACAGTGAGAGAGAGAAAGAGAAAAACAATTTTAATTTTAATTTTTCATGTGGCCTTCATTGCTCTGAGACTTCATTGTGTACGCGGGTTTTGAACTCATGTACTCGCGCATGCCAGGCAAGGGCCGTAACCACTGAGCCACCGCTCCAGCCCCTATAAACACCATTCTTAAGAAAATACATGCAGAGGGGTCTGTGTCTCAGCTAGCAGAGAGGCAAAGCGCTGCCAAGTTCCCAAAGTGCACCCTGGCCTGCAGAGGACGTGGGTGGCCCTGGCTGCTAGAGGACCCACAAGGCAACCTCCATACAACCCCTTCCGCAAACCCCGTGGACAGGATTTGTTCTCCTGTGGATGTGCACTCAGACGAGGGCTGGTCTGTGGCACCGCTTGTAGCAGAGAAAACAAAACAGAATTACACCAGTGTTTCACAAAAGAAAGGCAACTTGGATTTGAATCTAAACTCTGCCCCACAGAGCACTCTGTGGCTCCACCTGACCTTGACCTCTCCCATACCAACGTCAAGGGCTTCAAAACAGCAACACATACTCCACACACATGCCTTAAAATAAAGTTTAAAAGAAGGAAAGAAGAAAGAATGAACAAATGAGCAAATAATACATTAGACATGGCCAGACCCTGGAATCCTATCCAACCACTGAAAAGCGTGAGATGAGAAACATGTTCACACGTGCTCGCATAGTGCACACATGTGCACACACGTTCGTATACATGCTCACACATGCACACATGCTCACGAGTGCCCACACATACTCACATGTGCACACATGTTCGTGTACATGCTCACACACATGCTCACAAGTGCACACATGTTTGTGCATGTGCTTACACTTGTAGACACATGCTCACACATGCACATATGTGCACACATGCTTGCATGCATGCTCATACACAGGCTTACGCGTGCACACACTTGCTAACACATGTGGAACTACAGATGGTGGACTATTCTGGAAGAGACTATTCACAGTGGTGTTTTGGGGAAAGAGAGTTAGATGGTACTTGAGGACGGGGATGAGAGGGAAACTCAGTGTCTAGTGTACAAACTTTGCATCTTCTGATTTTGTACTAAGTACACACATTATCTACATAAAAATCAAATAAAATTTAATTTTAAGAGCCTCAATCCAAACCTTTAACATGAGACGTTTTATTCTCTGATGCTGGATTTGCAGATAACGTACCTCAGCAACCATGAGATATTCTAGAACAGTCTACCTCTCAGAAGAGAATCTACAACCTGATTAGGTGGGATAAAGGCAGTTTTCTATTTGTCTTCTTGCATCTGAATATTTCATTCTATCATTCAGACCTGAAGTAAAACCATTCATTCCATTAACCAACATGGAGCACTTTCTATTGGCTAAAGCTGGGGATTCAGCCACAAACAAGATAGCAAGTCCCTGGTCTCACAGACCAAATCCTAGCAGAAGAAATTCACCAACACATAAGCTGCGTGCGCACGTGTGTGTGTGTGAGAGAGAGAGAGAGAGAGAAAGAGACAGAGAAGGGGAAAGGAAAATTACCTGGCACAAAAATAAGAAAATTAATTTCAAACTTGTGCTCAGACTAATTTAGTGTGCATTCTAGAAGGATGTGAGGCACAAATAGATTGTTATTCAAGCAGGTTGGGTACAGCCAGAATTCGGATACCAAGATCCAGGGAGAAAGAGAAGGTGGTTCAGACCAAACTGTGCCCTCCAAGGGACAAGTTCCTCAGGTATGTCCCTCACTTTTCACATTCTGCATTCGAATAAAGGATGCAACGAGTACATTAGTTTCCAGATAACATGAGGATTAGGGCCAGGACTGATGGA
>PVKS010041998.1:0-15697 GCA_004027875.1 Aplodontia rufa
GTGAAGCTTCAGAACTCTCTGCTTGAGGTAAACTCCCCCAAACTGCAGGGCTTGGAACCGATGGTGGCTCTCCTGGGTGGCTGTGATCCCAAGAGTGGCAGGAGCTGCTTCCACCTCTACATCCTCAGAACAGAGAGGGCACTGGGCCAGGAGGCTGTCTAGGGGCATAAATTTAACTCTGCACGCAGCAGAAGTCTGATTTACAGAGGTGCAAATGAACAGGCCTGTAACTCCTTACAGAAAAGGAGGACACAGGAGGCTGCTCACAGGCTGTAGCTGAACGGTGCCAGCAGTGGCATGCCTGCAGAAGCCCCAGCACCAGGGCCCCATATCACTTCCGTGGGCCCCAGGCACCTGTGCCTTACTGGGCTCCTTCCTTTATAAAGAAGAAAATTGATCTCTTGTGACTGTGTTAATGGGAAGATGAATTTGGTCCAGGCTGGTTTTTATTTCTTTCTGATTTTAAAAGAAATGAAATCATTTTCATGGGCCTTTAAAGATATTGAAGAACTAGTGGAAGAGGTTGAAAACAAGGTCCCAAGGGCCATTTTTGAGCCTGACTAGATGAAAAATAGAAAGAGGTTTCCTTCTTCCCCTGTCCTCCCTCAACCTCCTGATGAGACCTGTGTCTCCTGCCCCCGCCCCAGAGCCCATGGAACTGGTTGCTCAGGCCTGGCCCTGCACCACAACATCTGGGAGAACTTATGTATATATTTATCTATTTTTGTGGTGCCTCTCACATGCTAGACAAGCATTTACCCCTGAGCTACACCCCAACCCTAGGGAACTTTTAAGACAAGAAGATATACAAAAGAATGTAGATTATTTATCCATGTGGGTCAACCCAAAGAATGAATGAGCATGATAGAGTAGAAGTTGACCGGGGCTATTTCTAGAAGGGGATGTGGAGGCTGTAACTGTGTTGTTATTTCTTCAGCTGAGCAATGAGCATACAGGAGTTGAGTATATTCTTCTCTTACCTTTTTATCTATTTCTGAAATTATCAGTTAAAAAAAAAAAAAGCCATGAGCATGCCATGTGTGAGAATTGATCATCAGGGTCTAGAGGTGAGTGTTGGTGAAGTCTCCAAGGGAGGCTTCTATCCCAACCCAGGCCAAGGTGCACCGCAGAGATTCATTTCTCTTCCCCGCCCTCCCTTCCTCCTGCTGCATGCTCCTCCCTCCCTCACTTCCTCCCTACCTGAGCCCTCCTGCCAATCTTCAGACTGTACCTGGGCTGCTCTGCCCTGGGGGACTCAAGGTGGCCTCATATATGCATATGAGACCAGCCCAGTTATTCTTGTGAGTGGGACACCTGGGCCACATCATAGAAATCCGATATTTTCTGTGAATACACCTAGAACCCTCTTTAAGAATAACCATGGCACCCAACACGGTGGCACATGCCTAGAATCCCAGCGTCTCGGGAGGCGAGGCAGGAGGATGGAAAGTTCAAAGCCAGACTCAGCTACTTGGCAAGGCCCTGAACACTTAGTGAGACCTTGCTTCAAAATAAAATATAGAATGCACTGGGGATGGGCTCGTGGTAGGGTGCCCCTGGGTTCAATCCCTGGTACCAAAATAAACAAATAAACAAGCAACAGCTCACCTCTGTAGAGAGCTTTCTCTAGTCAAGGTGCTGCCTAAGGGGCTTGCGTGTATCCCTCAGGTAATCCTCCCGGCCACTACGTGGCAGGTGTGGCTATTATCCCTAACTTGGAAATGAGAAAACTGAGGCAGACAAAAGGGAAATCACTTCCCAAATCACACAGATCAGGAGTGACAGGTCTGAGATGCAAACGCCAGGCAATGTGGCTCTGGAGACCCCACTCTTCCACTGTGCCAGTACCGCCAGCACTGTGCAGCCTCTTCAGTGGCCAAGCACCATGTAGGACCCAAGCAACTACCGACTGCAAGCCATGACCAACAGCTGACCATGGACAGAGTGCCTCATTCTTGCTCCTCACCCTCAGTTCCTCCTAGGCCTTAGTGGTGCGACCCTCTACTCCCTCCCAGAGCTGGAAACGGAAGTCACCCCAACCACTTCCTCTCTCCCAGCTCTCTGGGTCTCCCCTCCAGCCCCCTCCTGCCTTACCATCACATTTGCTCAGTTGTCAAGTCTTGTGGGTCCTCTGGCCCAAGTCTCTGTCCCTTCTCCTCTCTCTATGCCCTTCTCCTCACCCCCACTCTGACCTCGCCTGCTTATAGATGTCACATAAGCCATCGCAGCCAGGCCCAGCGATACACCTGCGCTCCCAGCTACTCAGGATGCTGAGGCAGACACATCGGTCGCTTGAGCCCAGGAATTCCAGGCCAGGATAACATAGTGAGACTCTGTCTCTAAAAACAACAAACCAATCAAAACTGAAAACAGTCATGCAGGGCTGTCTTGACTATTTCACAAACCTTAGCAGAAGCGGAGAAAGAGACTTGCATATTGAAATATTTCTTCCCCAGGTAGTCCTTATGTATAGTCGAGAGGCCATTCTGATGGCCTTGCTGCTTCTCTGGGATGTTAACCAGATGCTTGCAGGAGCTTTGGCATGGTCTCCTGGCTTCTGCACTTTCCCTAGGCCAGCTAATTCCAGAATCATGTTCTAAAACTCAGATCTGCTCTGGGCCCATCCTGTTCCCTAAAATCTTTTTTTTTTTTTTTAAGAGAGAGAGAGAGAGAGAGAAGGGGAATCAATTTTATTTAGCTTTTCATGTGGCCCTTGGTGCTCTGAGACTTCGTTGTACACATGGTGCTGGGGTTTGAACTGGCGTTCTCACGCAAACCAAGGAAATGCCACAACCACTGAGCCACACTGCTCCAGCCCCTTCCCTAAAATCTTCAATTCCCATGGTTTTTTGTTTTGTTTTGGTTTTTGCTTTTTTTTTTTACAAATTTGGGCCCCACCTAACTCAGCACCACTGCTCCCCGAGAGCCTTCCACACTCCTTCATACTAACTCCCCATGTGGAGCCTCTCTTGCTCTTCACACCCGTCCCACCCAAGCTATTCCTTCTCACCTGCTAGTCTTGCTCCCTAGAATGCGCTTTCCTACTTTCCCCACTGGCAGACACCTTTTCGTCCTTCAGTGCCCTTAAAGCTGTCTGGACTTCAGGGATCAGAGTTTATTACTGCGATCTCTGTGTATTTGTCCCTACTACGTAGTAGTTGTTGTGAGTATTAAAAAATTCATACTGGGGCTGGAGAGGTGGCTCAATGGTAGAACGCTTATCTGGTATGTGGGAGGATCTGGGTTTAAACCCCAACACCACATATACAACTGTCAGAAAAGCAAAAACCAGATAAAAAATAAATTTAAAAAATTCATGCTAAAATGTGCTTAGATCCACGTCCAGCACAGAGTAAATATGCTATTAATTCCTTTATTTTACGTGCACCTTAGCTGAATGTTGCTATAGTTATAAATGTATGTCTGTCTCCCCTGTAAAGGACAGGTCCTTAAAGACACAAGCTGTGTTCTATCACCTTATGTCCTCCTCCCACCCTGTCCCTTCCCTTTCCCTCTTGTGCCCAGCCTGGTATCTGGCTTGCATTGGATTTTCTCCACAGATTTGCCAGCAATGTCTATGTTTCCTTGGCCTCATTTCCTCAAAATCTGGAGGGAAAGTGGTCTGCTTTATTGATAAGTTACAATTATTTGGTAATAATAAAACTTCATCATGTAACAGCACCTTCCAGCCACTCTTCCCTCAATTTATCTGTATAATTCTTAAAATCATACAGATTCATCTTCTTTACCAACAAATGTCTTTCAAGAGAAATTCAGGAGTTTAATATTCCTGTGCTCTAGGTGTGGGAATAATTTTGTGCATTCCTTTCTCTTAAAAAAAAAAAAAAGAAAGAAAAGCTGGGGTCTGGAGCGGTGGCTCGGCAGTTACTGAGGTGCCCTGCATGCGCAAGTTCAAACCCCAGCACCCACATACACAACTAGTTGTCAGAGGAACAAAAGTCATGTGAAAAACTCAATAAAAATTGATTCTCTCTCTCTCTCTCACTGTCCTTCTCTCTTTAAAAAGAAGAAAGAAAGAAAGAAAGAAAGAAAGAAAGAAAGAAAGAAAGAAAGAAAGAAAGAAAGAAAGAATTGGCCTTCCAGAAATGACATAAAAGCAAATGAAAGTCACTGCTGCACAGATCTGGTAGAAATGTATGTGTGTGAATATTTTAAGAGAAAGTGTGCACCACTGTGAGCTTCCAGGCCCAGCTTTTTCTAGACTAAGCAGCTAGCTCACCAGTGGTGGCTTTTCTAGACACGTGCTTGGAGTGTGTCTAATGAGACGCTCTCTGGAGTGGACTGAACAGGAGAGCTGATCCAAGGTTAATGACCATACGCAGCGGGAGGACTTCATGTCATCGCGTCCGTCTCTCGTCTTCCGTTTCAGGTTTTAAGGCTGGAAGAATTTATCCAACAGCACAAGGTCACTCCCCGAAGAGCGGAGGAAAGGCCCCAGGAACCCGACTGCCAGCGCCGCAGTGTTTTGGAGGCCCAGGTAACCTCTAGCTTTTCCAGCCTTCGTTGGGGCTGTTGCTCTTCTCAGTTTCAGCATTTGCACATCCCCAGTGATACATGCTGATGTGAAAGGGCACCATGTCCCCTCAGCACTGCCACACTCCTGCGGAGGAAGAAAAATGACCACAAAATCCATTTATAAAAACCATGAAGGAAATAGAGTTCTGAGGGATTACTGTGATGGCCTGAAAAAGGCTGGTCAGATGAGCCTTCTGTGAGAGCAGACCGCCTGGCAGACAGAAGGGGCCTTTGACTCGGCCCAACCTTAACCACGCAGTAGCAGCCGCCGCTCCCTGCACATCTGCAATCCTGTTCACACTCCCCGCAGCCACCCGTGCGAGGGTGCCCTTCTGGAAGGCTTCGAGAGGGTAGAGACCAGCTCCTCGGCACCTTGCTCACGGTGAGCTGCCACTTTCCTAGAACTGCCCCAGTGAAACGCCACATACTTGTTGGCCTAAAAACTGGCAATGCATTCCTTCATGGCTCTGGATGCAGACATCTCAAATCAAGGTGTTAATAGAGTAGCTTCCCCTGGACAGTGTGAGGGTGGCCTGACCCAGGCATCCCCAGCTTCTGTGACTGCCGGCAATCCTTGATGCTCCTTGGTGGCAGACCAGTCTCTGCCTGTCATCGCAGGGTTTCCTTCCCTGTGCCACTGGGTCTTCACACAGCCTTCCTGTGAGGACATCAGTGCCCACCCTAATCCAGTATGACCTCATCTTTACACGTTACTTCTGCACACACCCCATCCCAAATAAGGTCACATGCACAGGTACCAGGGTTTAGGACTCCATACCTACCTGGGGGCACAACCTACCCCACAAGGTAGGTGCACCGTAAACATTCACTGACGATCATTGCGTGATGTCGGAGGTGTAAATCATTCCTGCAGCGTTGACATTGGAGTACCCTGGTTTCAATGACCTTCTGGATTCCTATTTTGGCAGCACAAATCATAAGAAACCCTTGCCTTAAATTTAACTTATTTTATTGCTGCACTAAATGTTCAGTCTACTTCAGACTTCAAGTGGAAAAACTAAAGCTGAGCCTGAATCTTACCATGTCAGCCTCATCTCTTAGTCACCCATTTCCGGGCATCCCAGTCCTGCGGAGCTGTAATTCCTCACCCTTGACCCCAGTCTTCCAGAGCACAGGCACAGTCCTGACAACATGCCCTCCTGTGATGACCCCTACTCAACCACATATTCGCCAGGGGAAAAGTGAGCCAAAAATCTAATGCATATAGATTTAATAATAATTAACATTGACATGGGAACTGGTAGGGGTAGGGCACTGTTCCCATCTCTTTTTTTTATTATTATTACTCACTGTTCCCATCTTTAACTTTGTAGTTTTACAACTAATCTGTAGCGCACCCATTTTACAGAAAGGAAATCAAAGGTCAGAGTAGTTAGGTGACATTCCCATGTCACTGGAAGGAAGCAGCTGAGCCAGGGCTGCACTACTGACTCTGCATGCCCCCCAATCTCACTGTAAGAGCATCACACCTCGGGGATGCCTTTCAGATACAACAGTCCCCGCCATGTGTAAAGAACCACTGGCTGCTAAACGGTGAAGTTCAGCCCTCAGCCTGTCCCTTCCTGGGCTCAGTTTCTAGAATTTGAGTTGAGTTGCAGGAGGGGGCTTGGCAAATACAAGTTCTGCTTGATTCAACTCAATATGCACATCAGTCCTTCGTTCCAGGGTCATTTGTGGAATACCTGGGATGTGTCAGCCTCAGAACTGGATTGGAGCGGATAAATATGCACAAGCAGATAACTTTAAAACAATGTGGACATTTTGTATAGAATTAAACATCTCCTGCTGTTTTCTTCTGGGCAACTAGTAGGCACTTTGCAGGTACTGGAACTTCTTTCCAATTACGTTCCCTTTTCCATAAGCAATCCATATCATGGAATAGAATTCAAAGAGATGGAAAGACACACCCTGAAAGGCATCTGCCCTCAAACACGCTTCCCATCCGAGGAAAGCAGCTTGTTTTTTCTGTTTTATTTCTTATGCATTCTTTCAGAGCTCCGCTGTGTATTTGCAAGCTTGATTGTGGATATTTTCCCATACATAATAGTATATTCTTCTGTGTTCTGCCTGTTTTAAAATTACGTTTTATCTTTGGAAATTGTAACACATCAGTGTGCTTGCTCACAACTTCATTTACAAACTGTCTAATTATCCTTCGTACAGAATAACCATGATCTATTGAGTCTTTCCCTTCTGGTGGGCACTTAGATTGCTATAGATATTTTGCTAGTACGGGTTTTGCTCGAATGGACAGCACCGTCGAGTGTTGTAATGTTGTACAGCAGTCCAGCACGCTCTCAGAGGAGTAATGTCGCACAGATCTGCTTCAACTTTCTCATCTGTGACGTGGGTGATGGTGCCTCCTCCCTCAGAGGGTTGGTGAGGGCGAAATGAGTTGTGTGGCTAACTCTTCCTGGTGCGGAACTCGCTGGTCCGGTTTTTAGTTTTGACGAATACCACTCTCTTGCCTCCCACTGGGGTGGCTCTGGCCTCCGCTCCCACCAGCAGCACACCGGTGTGTTTCCATACAACCTCGCCACCATGGTGAGTTACAAAGCTTCCTGAAGTTACAAAGCTTTGCCAATCAGAGAGATATAATTTAGTTCAAGTATTTCTGGAAGCCTCCTGCATGGCAGCTTTGCCTTGTCCTGGATGGTGTATGAGCAGCATTCTAGAACAGCCAGGCTCGCAACCACACGGACTTGCAAACACCGTGCCCAGGAGGTTAGGGGACTCAGCAACCTGAAGGCTGATCCGCTTGGCGGATGGGGCCACCAGATCAGGGTGCTCAGTGACAGCCTCCCAGTGATGTTCTTGCTCAGTCAGGGACTTTAAAACTCCTCTGTTTAAAGACCTACAGGGTGTAAGCTCAGGCTCTAAGGTGTCCTGCCAATGCGTTTCAGTGAGTCAAGGAGATAAAAATAATAACGGCCATCGAGAGCAGAATTTTCATGCCCCTCCCTGAACATGCACACAGGGTTGCCAGACCTGGGTGTGGCTCTGTCCTCACCAAAGTTAGCTGGGACCTCATTGAAGCTTTTGTCCTTGTTTCTCATGTCTAGTCCTCTGATTCTCATAGATTCCTAGTGTCATTCATTGATTACCAGAAAGTGATTCTGCTCTTCATAATTCTGAAGGAAAACATTTTTCTGGAAGACTCCTTAGGGACCCAGAAGGGTAGAAATTTTCATGGATGTGTCTGTCTATACCTTCTCCAGAAGGAAAAAGAGAGTCACTGTGGCAACTATGACTGAGGTATTTGCACCTCCACAACCCTACAAGGCAACTGTTAATATTATCCTTATCCTACAGACAGGGAAACTGAGGCTTCAAGAGCGACACCAGAGCTTGTGCCCTAAGCAATAATCCCTGACCTCCCTCCCCCAGAGACTTTTGACAATGAAAAGAAGAAATCATATGATATCACTTCTCCAAGCCATTAAAGATTCTATAAATGTAATATATCTGTTACATCCCCGACAATCATTGCAGCAAAACTCCATTGCATTAGGAGTTCTATTTTAAGACGTACAAATGCCACCTTAGGAAAATTGTGAACTGAACTTGAAAATGACTTTGAATGTTCCCTTCCAGGGGATTTCCTGGTAGTGGGTGTTTCTCTAAAATAGGAACAATCCAGATGAGTTTAAATGACTGAAAAACTAAAGATGAAGATCTAAGTGAACCTAGGTTTAAAATAACCAGCCGTTTGCTTGGGAGGAGCTGGGAGGAGCCTTTTGTGGTAGATGGTTTGGAGGAGTAGAACTATTTATTTTCTGTGCACACTGTTTATACTCAGGGCATTTTAGCACCAGAGAAGGCATGGACTGAACCTGAGCAGAAGGCCTGATGGGCAGCCGAGAGTGTGAATCAAGGGCAGAAAAAATGGGAAACATGGGGAGCCGCTCAGGGTTATTCTTGCTAGAGGGCTCACTGGATTCCAAAAACAGGGGATCAGGGGATTCTGTTCCAGTTGGAGTTGAATCAGTTTTTTGGGGGCCTGAAAGTCGTCATTCAGCCAACTGTTTATTGATCTCCAGGTCAAGTTCATTTGTGAAATAGTAAAATGGCACCGTAGCATCTTTGGAGTGACGTACTTTGACCTGCGATGCCAGGTGCACAAGGTCTGAGAGGAAAGGGATGATTCTTGCTGTTGTTCTTGTCATGGTTTGATGGAAGCATCGGGCCATGCCTCTCTCCCACTGCTGGACTGTAAGGTGGTTGAAATCAAGAGCTGTGTCGTATTTACCTTTATCCTTCCTGCGTGTATCCTGACATACCTACACAGGGCAGATATTTAACATCTCCTTTTACAGTAAAGGATGCATGACATGACAGTGGAATGAATGGAACTGAGGGCACCATTTTGACTCTCAGTAATTAAAAGCTGAGATTAGGAGCTCCTTCTGAAACGAACCTTTGGCTGGAGGACAATTTAGAACACTGGAACTGTTTTCTAATCACTTAGC
Organism: Aplodontia rufa; assembly: GCA_004027875.1. Classification (NCBI taxonomy): domain Eukaryota; kingdom Metazoa; phylum Chordata; class Mammalia; order Rodentia; family Aplodontiidae; genus Aplodontia; species Aplodontia rufa. The sequence goes on from PVKS010041998.1 coordinate 9,027, forward strand.
GTTAGGGGCAGTAAGAATGATCTTTGGGGAAAACTTTTGTATTAGTCTGTTTTGTGTAACCACAATGAAATACCTGAAGTAAGCTAACTTTATGAAGAAAAGAATTGTATCTGGCTCTCAGTTTTAGAGGTTGAGAGTCCAAACAGCATGAAGGCTGTGTGACAGATGGCAGGAGTATATGCTGGAGGAAGAAATCATATCATAAAACAGGAAGCCAGAAATGCTCAGGGAGCAGCCTCTTACTCTCAAGAATCCACTTCAGGAAAGGAGATTTCCTTCTGAGGGCACCACTCGGGACCTCCCATGAGGCCCTGCCTCTACCAGTGTCCATCATCAACCACATCTCCCACCTGGGGACCAATCTTTGTAGACATGAACCTTTGAAGGCAAACCACATCGAAACCATAGTAGACTTCCTTGGTGGATGAAAGGCTGGAAACAAGTGAATAGAAACAGAAAGGAGTGTGCATTCATTTCCCTGTTCAACTGGAGAAAATTCAAGATTCATCATCTCTCAGGCTTGTTTTAAGTTTGTTTCATTTTATTGTGGTAAGAACCACAGTGAAAAAAGGCTACCCTATTTTTTAAAAAATTTATTAAGGAGTTATAGTACAATCATAAATGCCTATATAGTAACAATATGACATGCATTTGTTCTTAAACCAGAATTTACCCCCACATCACCCACACCCCAGTCTCTTGATTCTTCTATATTTTTCCCCTTCAAGTGATATAAATGTTTAGATTGTGAGTTTTCCATAATTAAGTGATTGCATAGTATTGTTTGGCTTCTCAGGGGGGTAAAGGCCTACCCTCTTAAGCCAAGTTTTAAGTTTGCAATGTGTTACAGCAGTCCATAGGTATAGTGCTGCACAGCAGATTTCTGGATATTATTCGTCCTGTTTTACTGAAGCTGCATGTCTTTTGATAACAACTCCCCACTTCCACCTTTCCTTAGCCCCCGGATACCATCATTCTACTCTGATTCTGTGGCATGGATCACTTCAGATACCTTATATACATGGAATCCTGCAATATTTCTCTTGCTGTGACTAGCTTATTTCACTTAGCATAATGTCCTCAGGGTTCATCCAAGTTGCTAGGATATTGCAGAATCTCTTACTTTTTAAAGCATACATAGTATTCCATTGTATGGACATACGCATTTTTTTTTTAGCTCATTCCACTGTTGACAAACACTTAAGTTGTTTCATGTCTCAGCTACAGTGAATAGTGCTGTTTTGAACATAGGAGTGCTAATGTAATTTAATGCTGATTTCAATTCTTTTGGGTAAATACCCAGAAATAAGATTGCTGGATCATATGGCTGTTCTCTTTATTTTTTGAGGACCCTCCATGCTGTTTTCTGTTAGCTACATCATTGTGCATTCTCACCAATAGTGTGCAAGGGCTCCAGCTTCTCCACATTCTCACACTTGCCTTTTCGGGATATGTACGGGTGTCTTGACAGGTGTGAGGTGATATCTCACTGTGATTTTAATTTGTGCTTCCTGATGATCAGCGATATCAAGCACTTTCACGCATCTGTTGGTCATTTCTGTTGTCTTTTTGGAGAAATGTCCAAGTTCTGAGCCTATTTTAAAAATTGGGTTATTACCGTTTTTTTCTTTCTTTCTGTGGTTGTAGGAGCTCCTTACACATTCATAGATGAGCCCTTGCCAGATATGCAGTTTGCAAATATTTTCTTCCATTCCATAAGGTGTTTCTTCATTCTTGGTTGTTACCTTTGCTGCAAAGTGTTTTTAGTTTGATATAATCCCTCTTGTTTATTTTTTCATTTTTAAACTTATTTTTGTTGGTGCATGAAAATTATACCTACTAGAGGGATTAGTCACGCCATACTCACATCACTGATACTGTTGGTGGCATACACGTGAAATTATTGCTGAGACCAACGTCACGAAGAATTTTTCTGTAGGTTTTCTTCTAGGAGTTTTACAATTTGGAGCCTTTATGTTTAAATCTTTTCTCCATTGTGAGTTGATTTTTATATATAGTGTAATATAAGAATCAAATTTTTTTTTTGCAAATGGATATGTAATTTTACAAACACCATTTGTTTCCCTGTTGTGTATTCTTAACACCCTTGTTGAAAATCAGATGATTATAAATTACTTGTTGATTTCTGGGGTCTGAATTCTGTTCCCTTGGTCTATTGGTTGTCTTTATGTCATTGACCTCTGTAGCTTTATACTGTATTCTAAAGTCAGGAAGCGTGATGATGCCCCCAGCTTTGGTCTTTCAAGACTGATTTAGCTATTGACAGTCTTTGGTGATTCCATATGAATTTTTAGAATTGTTTTTTCTGCTTCTGTAAAAAATACTATTAGGATTTTTATAAGGATTACATTGAATCTGTAGTTTTCTTTGGGTAGCTGTGGACATTAAGAATTTTAGGTGTCCCAAACCATGATCACAGATTATCTTTTTAAATTTCCTCCATCAGTATATTGAGTATAGAAGTCTTTCACCTCCTTAATTGGTTATTGTTAGACAGTTTGTTCTTTTTGGTGTGATTGTCAATGGGTTTCCTTTCCAAATTCCATATTAATTCAATTGTCAGTGTGTGGAAATGCAACTAATTTTTGTAGGTTGATTCTATATCCTGTAACTTTACTGAATTTGTTTACTAGTTCTAACGTTTTTTTTTTGGTGGTACTGGGAATTGAACCCAAGCATGCTTTACCACTGAGCTACATCCGCAGCCCTTTTCTTAATTTCTATTTCAAGATAAAGTCTCACTAAGTCATCAAGGCAGGCCTTGAACTTGTGATCCTCCTACCATAGTCTCCCAAGTCTCTGGGATTACAGGCATATGCCACATGCCTGACTAGACATGCCTTTTCCCTCCTTATAAAAGTTGGGGTGCTGGATGTACTCCTGGGAGTTGAGGATATCTTCCTGATTACGTTCAAAAAGTTAGGAAAAGAACAACAGAATAAACCTGAAGTAAGCAGATGGAAAGAATTATGAAAGACAAAATAAATGAAATAGGAAAAAGAAGTAACTCTGACCCACGCATCTGAAAGCTAGCTTTCTAACTTGCTTTTTGAAGATGCACATCAAACTTCCAGCAGGCCTGATCAAGGAAAAGGGAAGAAGGAACTGAGAGCGGCATGAATAATGGACAAGGATCTCATGACAGAGCAGAAATTTAAGAGAATCACAGATCGACTCCGAGCCGCCTTAACACTGTGAAAGGGAATTGCAGGATGTCTTTTCTGGCCCCTTATTGGCCACTGCAGTATTTAAAGGAGCCCCAGGCAGGAGTCCAGAACCAGGAGTGGATTGAAAACACTGAGGGCGGATGCACTGGGTGCCAACACCAGCTCCCAGCTACTTCACATTCGCCTGTTTCAGTACATTGTCCCAGGTTTGCCTGTGACTTTGTGACACAGGCAGGACAGGCCTGCTGTCCTTTTTTACAGATGGGGAACTATGTTTGCAGATGTCCAGTGACTTGTCTCGGGTCACACAGCCCCTGGAGGGTGGCATGAGGTGTAGGACCCCTGCATCTCTGATTCTCGTCCATGTCATTCTGTGTCACTTGACTGGCACTTGGATGTGCCATGTAGGCATTCTTCCCAGCTGCCAGCCTCAGGGCCTAACTGGATGTGAGTTCAAAAAGTGTTGTGCAGATATTCTGCTAAGAGGGCCAGAGCGGTGGCTCGGAGGTTACGGTGCTTGCCTGGCATGCGTGAGGACATGGGTTCAAACCCCAGCACCATATACACAATGAAGTGTCAGAGCAACAAAAGTCATCTGAAAAACTAAATAAAAATTTACTCCCTCCCTCTCTCTCTCTCTCTCTCTCACTGTCCCTCTATCTCTTAAAAAAAAAATACACTGGGGCTGGAGCGGTGGCTCAGCGGTTTCAGCGCTTGCCTGGCAAGCACGAGGACCCGGGTTCAAACCCCAGCACCACGTACACAACTAAGTGTTGGAGCAACTAAGGCCATGTGAAAAACTAAATAAAGTTGTTTCTCTCTTTCTCTGTCTCTCTCACTGTCCCTCTCTCTTTAAAAAAAAAAAATACACTACTAATAAATGGTTGCAAGAAGGAGACTCAAAGTCAACCTGAGAAAATGACATCAACAGTACGGTGGAAAGATGCCCCAGACCCTTCCTTCCCCTATAAAAACATCAATTCTGAGAAATCAGAAACGAGACAAAAGGTTCCTGCTCCCTGGAGGAGTGCAAAACCCAACTCACTAACATGGTAGGGATATTTAAGAACTCTCTCACCAGAGCTATGGCCCCAGTGCAGCCCTGGGCTGCATACAGCAGTGGTCAGTAAGGGGCCAGAAATGACATCCTGCAATTCCCTTTCACAGCGCCATGGTGGCCCAGAGTCCCTCTACGATTCTCTTAAAACTCTGCTCTGTTATAATGGATCCTTGTCCATTATTCATGCTGCTCTCAGTTCCTTCTTCCCTTTTCCTTGATCAGGCCTGTTGGAAGTTCAATGTGCATCTTCAAAAAGCAAGTTAGAAAGCTAGCTTTCAGATGCATGGGTCAGAGTTAATTTTCCAATTTCATTTATTTTGTCTTTCATATCTGTTTCCTTCTACTTATTATTCCATTGTTGTTTTTCTAGCTTCTTGAATGTTTTCTAATAAATGTTCGTCTATAAATTGCCCTCTGTATCTTTCCCTGTGTCTCAGGGTTTTGAATTTTAGCTTGTTTTTACCCTACTTTTGTATGCTAAGTTTAGTCTAATGTCATCAGATTCTATAGAATATCAATACACTGAACTGTCTTGAGATTTACTCTGCGGTTTAATGTGGCCTCAGTTTCTTAAGTGTTCCATAGTGATGGAAAGAAAGCAAATACTTGAAGTTAGGTTAGTAAGTCATATATATTTGAATGCTTTCTCTGTAATATGTTCACTGGGACAAATTATATGTCTTCTCCTGCCTCAGTTTTATTGCCTTTAAAATGGGTTGATAGTATCCATCTCACTTAGTTGAAGGCCTAACACAGTGTGCGATATAATGTTAGAAACAAGTAGTTTTTTAACTTCAAGTTTAGTTTATTGATCTTTCTATTTGCATTTTCCTTATCCTAAATTATTTTGTCTGTTTAATGTGTTTCTGAGAGATGTATATTAAAATCTCTCATTATAATTATAAATTTCCCCATTTTCCCTTACAATTCTGAACATTTTGCCTTGTATTTTCGGGCTGTTCTTAGATGCCCATTGGTTCAGTATTAGAACTTTTGAGTGAACGATTCCTTTCATCTGGGTAGATTGGCGTGGTGGACTTAACTGGCTCACGCTTGATGTGATTTACTGGTATCAGAATTGTTTTTACCAACATACTTTGGTAAACCAAGGATTTTGTGTAACTAAGTTTGAAATTTGGAATTAATTACACATTTTGTATGTATTTATAGCACAGTATGCATGCCATTCTGATTTGTTGTTGTCTCCAGCATCCACCATGCAATTTCTCCCGGTTTATACAGAACACGTATTTAGGGCGGGTATCTCATAAGGCTGTTTGCTTAGACTATGACATTTGCTGCAAGATTTTATGGGAATTGGAGACCTCCAAGACAGTTTTTTTTTTAAAGAGAGAGAGGGTGAGAAAGAGAGGGGGTAGAATTAATTTTATTTAGTTTTTCATGTGGGTTTTGTTGCTCCAACACTTTGTTTTGTACATGGTACTGGGGTTCGAACAGGCGACCTCACGCATGCCAGGCAAGCGCTGTAACCGCTGAGCCTTTGCTCCAGCCCCTCCAAGACAGTTTTAACATGCAAAATACTTGTAACTAAGATGCAAAGGTGGACCATTTTGCCTCATGTCCACATGGGGGTTGTAATCTGTTCAGCTATAGAATTGTTCCAACCAAACTTGTTGGGCCATGTGACTAGTAAGTGTCACTGGACTTAAAGTTCCAGTTACATACAGAAAGAGAGGACTTGGGCTATAAAAAATAATTATACTAAAGAGTCTCAATTACTGGTTGTAGGATTTTTAAGATTTTAAAACTATATCTGGATTACTTTTGCATTCATTTATAATCTAGGAAGGGAGAAAATGCTCCTATAACTAACACAAGGCGGTAAACAGTCTTGTCTGTTTATTGTTATGTCCCAAAAAGAGGGCTGGGCACACAGTCAGTGATCAATAAAAATTTGTGAAAGGACTATGGTCCTGCAATACTGTTAGGGCAGCTTCTAGGGGAGAGAGTGTAAATGCAATGAAAAGATGGTCAGATCCTCGGAGGAAGTGACATTGGATAGGATGCTGAAGGATGAACGGATGAGGGGATGCATTGCTAAGATTCCATCTCAGAATCAAACTAGGGATGATACAGGACCCGAGACTAAAGGTAGGAGCTGGCTGGCATTGTAGCGGGACCCAGTTAAACAGCTTGTGTTCAACTCTTGACTCTTTGTCTGGTGCTGAGCCTGAAGTCAGCAGGGGGGGCCTGTCTGGAAGGACAGAGGCAGAGTGAAGTGGAGAAGACAGAGGCCATCTGCAGACACGCGATGGCCAGCAAGGCTCCAGCTGGAGGACACAGGTGGCCTGAAGGAGAACCTGCATCCTTCCACATGCAGCTAAGCACGCCCAGGTTAGGAGGAAGCTGGGGGAGGGCTCCTCCTAGTGGGCGCTGGGCTGCTGCAGGCCTACGTGCTGCCC
>PVKS010041999.1:0-15698 GCA_004027875.1 Aplodontia rufa
AAACAATGACCTTGCAGCCTTCGAGGGTAAATGGATGGTTATGGAAGAGATCATGATGAGTAAAATCAGCTTAACCCAGAGATCTAAGGGTCGATTGTCTCCACTCATAGGTGGAGGTGGGGACTAGACCCTGGACAATGAGAAAGTTGGTCTAGTAACATGAGTTAAATCCAGATAAGATGTAATGCTTTACAATCTACTACCTTTTTTAGAGTTATAAAGGGAAAGGGAAGGGAGGGATAAGGGAGGGTAATTGGGGGGGGGCACTCCTGGGGATAATTGCAATATCCAGAATATTTACACATTTTATACACATTTTATATTATTTTGTTAAAATCTTGTAAGGTTGTTCAAAAATAAATAAATAAATAAATAAATAAAAATAAAATAAGTTATTGTTAGGAAAAAAAAAAAAAGGCTAGGTAAAGAGCAGATTAGTGCTGCAGGCAGTTGAAACCCAGCCCTGCTAGGGCCCCAGAGATTGTGCAGAACATGCCTGGGAATCGCCCTACTTTGGGGCAAGACCAAACTCCTAGGTTCCCTTGGTTGAGCAGGCTTTAGATTGTTGAATCCCTTGCACTTCTACTCTGCCCTATGAGGGTCAAGCTTATTCCTATAACCAGAGAGATTTCCTGGAGTGGGGTGCAGGGGATTAGTTGTGACATTCCTTTGGGATAGTTCATGGGGAAGTGGATAATTGACAGGATCTTCTATGGTGTAGACATCAAAAGTACCCCATGTTCCCTGAACAGGGAGTCAGGGAAGAACATCCTGATCACAGGCCTCTCTGCAGGGAGCTCATGGATTATAAAAGAAGGTGCTCTGCAGGGAAGGGAACACCTGGGCAGAGGTCTGACTAGGCAGAAGTGTTTTCATTCATCAGCATGAATGTGGTCCAGGTAGTGAAAACATGCAAAGGCAGGTGGGGAGGATGAGGAGAGGAAATTTAGGAGGTGTTCCCAGGTCAGTCTCACAGTCCTTGCCTCACCCCAAGAGCAGTAGGAGGGGAGACACTAAAAGCTCTTTTTTAAAGGTGGGTCGGGGGTAACAGGGATTGAACCCATTGATATTTAACCACTAAGCCACCTCCCCAGCCCTTTTTATTATTTATTTTGAGACAGGGTCTTGCTAAATTGCTTAGGGGCTCCCTAAGTTTCTGAAGCTGGTCTCAAATCTATGATCCTCCGGTCTCAGCCCCTGGAGTTGCTGGGATTATAGGCACGCACCACCACACCCGGCCAGACACTAAACCACAAGCTTAAGGTGGGTCACCTGATGAGATCCGTGTTTGAAAACAGTATTGTTGAGACTGGTTTGGAGGAGTGATTTAGTATTTCATGGAGTAAGAGATGCTGGAAGCTGCACTAGGGTGATGGGGAAGAAGGAAAGAATATCAAGGAAGTAAAATATGGAGGATTATTAGTTGCAAAGGACAAGAATGATTGCTAGGCTTCCGGAGACAGAGTCAAACCCTGAGTGAGAATGAACAGAACTGAAATTGAGGGCTCAGTTTTTGTCATGGTGAAAAATCCAGTTTATGAATTAGCCGACAGGAAATAGATCAAAGCAGGCAGTTTAAATTATCTATATGAAGTGCATCGAATAGGTCTTACCTGTAGACATATATATGTGGGCGCTCTGTGTGCAGATGATAGCAGGTGTGGTAACGAGATCTGGTCGGGTCATGTGAATACAGACACAAGAAAGGAGTGGAGAAGGAGGACTTCTTCCATTCTTCTCAGCTGCTTCTTTTATTTCTAATTTTATCCTAACCCTCAGTAATCAACCATGAGTTCTCAGAAAACCAATTCCTGTGGGTCTCATGGCATCTAGGGTGGGTCTCAGGCAAAATTCAGGTGCTAAGAAATGCAAATGGTGGATGGGTGGGTAGAAGAGAGATGTTTGTGTGTGTGGGTGGATCCTAAATGCTAGGGTCCAAAGTAAAGACTGGAGAAAGCCATGAGCAAGCAAATCAGGATTGAAGTAGGGAATGAGTGATTGATGCGTGACAGAATCCGGTGGCCTTTATAAGAATATCTGATTGTTTCTCATGATATGCTATTACACTGAGAGCTGAACCAGAATATAAATGTGCTAATTGCACATGGAGGAATATGCAGACCTTTGGCTGAGCTTTCTTATATGTGCGGGTGGATCTTTGAAGATATTTCAAATTTATTCAGAATCAACTACCTTCGGTTTAGTGATGCCATGTCTCTGATAAGACCCATGTTCTAGAAGTTACATTTTTTAAATTCCACCTCAAAATTCCCAGAAGTCCTTTATCCAACTTAGAGTGCTGACGTGACATAGCCTAGCCTACAAGTAGAGGCATTTTAGCAAGTGACTAAAGGAATGCTATGAACCTCCTGGGCCTGTTTGGATAGGACAGCAGAATGAGCTGTTTGTTCAGATGTGAATGTTTAAATATTTACTTGTTTTATATCCTGGAATTTCTTACCTATATGTATTAAATAACCATGAATTAATTTTTATTTGTTCATTTAATGCATATATATTGAGCACCTACTAGATACCAGGTGCTGAGAATCCCACTGTAAGCAAGAGACAGCATTCCCCTCCAACCCTTAGGAATTTTCCTAGAGGAGGTTACAGACGTTCAGTATATCCAGGTGAGCCAAAGTGCTAGGGAGGCAGGAGCTCAGAAAGGCAGGAAGCACTTGGCAGAAGGCAAGGCTGGAGATACACATGGGGGGCAGATATACAAAGCTTCCTGTAGGTAGTGACTCCCGGGCACCTTAAACACTGAGCCACATCCCCAGCCCTTTTTATTTTTTATTTTGAGACAGAGTCTCAGTAAGTTGCACAGAGCCTTTTAAGTTGCTAAAGTAGGCTTTGAACTTGTAATCCTAGTTCCTCAGCATCCCTAGTTGCAGAATTCTAGGTCTTGGGCCACCACACCTGGATGGATAGTGTTTTACATATCTCAAAACCTATTCATTGACTATAGATGAAGTAGATTTTATAGATTAAGAAATTAAGAGTCAGAAAACTGTTACATGGAAGAAATAAACGACACTAAGGAAATTCCTAACCTCTGCATTCCTTTATTTTGTTCACTGAGAATCTAGCACGTGCTAGCTCATGGGTGGGTAGTAGGGTAAGAAGAACTGTGAAGCCCAGAGGCAGGACACAGAATCCAGCCTGAGTTTTCAGGGGATGTAGATCAGAGAGGATGTTTTCACTGCCTGCCCTGTAGTCCGTGTATGGGCCAGCGTGAGATATTGACTTGGGCATGATTTGATGCTCAGTCTTGCCCTTCTCATCAATGTGACCCACTTATTGAGCCTTTCTCATTGAGCCTTTCTAACCTCTACAAAATGGGAATCTTCATAATCCTCACCTAATATAATTTTTGTGGGAGAGTGGGAGGAGGTCACCACACCAATAGTAGGTTATCAGTACATGTTAATTAGTATGAAAAGAGAAAACTGGATTTTTATATGAGACTGCAGGCATAATCAGGGCTGGGGAATACAAACTACCAAAAGGTCTCTTGCTGTTATACAAAGATTGTTCTCAAGAATCACATCTGTCCAAGAATGGAGTAGGCTTCTCTTGGGTTCAGAGAGAACTGCAACTCTGCAAATATTCAAATTCAAATTGTAAAATTCCTTAGTGGGGTTGGTAAGGAGAGGTAGCAGACATATATTGGCGTTTTGTAAGTATTACTTGATCTTTAATCCAGAAAATTATTTTCCCAAAGACTTCTCTTGGAATATTCTGGCCCTTCTAAGGAATGGGACCAGATCCTTGTGTGTCAACCCTGCCTTTTCTCTCACTGCAACCTCCCTATCTCTTCACTGTCGCTATAATGGAGATGCAAGAAAATCTCAGACACCATGATTGAATATTTTCACCCAGATCCTGTGTCCTTGAATGTTCACATGACACACTCCTCTGTAAATCTAAGTGGACAAGAAGTGGCCACCCCAGCTGCTGCGGGTGGGCTGGAATTTCCTACAGGGGTTCTGCCTGCAGTCCCAGGCAGGGGTCTACCTCCAGGGAGCAGGCCGAGATGCGCGATGCTTCCTGCTGAGCTGAGGATTCAGGACCACTTCCCTCATGCTCCCTGAGACTTCAGGTTGTGGACCACAACCTGGATGCTTCTTGCCATGCAAGCTAACTCTACAGAAGACCTGGAAGCTGGGACCTGCATCTCTCTTGACCTCCTTGATGGCAGGAATGAAGGTCTGGGTACATGATATTTTATCTGCTGGAAATTTTATGGCAGACTGGTTCCTGGGTGGTTTTCTGCTTTGAAATCTACTGGATTTGTCCTTGAAGGACTAAGAAGATAAAATTGTGATCCTTAACTTTCCGTTCTCTGCAGGGAGCCTGACATACTTTCAGAGGGCTGCATCTGCCCTTTAGTCTGCCTTGCTGAACTCTGCCTCAGACTCCCCAGGGAGAGGCACCCAAGCAGCACATCCTGCTTAGGATAACCAACTGATGGATGTCACCCTCCATAAATGACAGAGTTATGGCAACAGGAGACACTGGCTTGGGCGAACATGTATTTTGGAAGGATTTAGTAGTAGGGGACATGAAAAGTGAAGGCTACTACTATATATACTATATTTTTTTTTCTTCTAAGTCTTTTAAGGGGCCTTGGGAATTTAAAAATATGTGGGGGTCTTTTCTAATGCATTTGGATTCAAATTTTATCTCCGATATTTACTTCCTGTGTTATTCACTATTTCATTATTCTGGGTTTTTTTTTTTCACGTGTAAAATGGGATAATACTTTAGCTATCAGCATACAGGACTATTAGGAGATGTAATTAAAAACAGCTCACTGAAACCATTTGATACATGGTAGGTACTCAATAAATGAGCTTCCCTTTTATTATTTTACCTTTTACTTGAACTTGGAAAGTGTGAAGATCTGTTTAGACTGCTCATTTATTCATTCTCTCGTTTATTCATGCATCAAACATCATCTGTATCTGCAAAGTCTTAGGCCCCAAGCTGAGGGTGATAGGTGGAAGGCAAGCTCCCTCGGCCTACTGGGACTCCCACTCTACCATTTTCTCAAGTTTTTTCTTGGGAGGAAAAGTCTCGAGTGTCAGGCAAAGTTCAGAGATTTTATTTCCTCTTGTAGCTTTATGACTTTCAGACTGTTCCCTCAAAATTGCACTTAATTTTAACTTCATTAACTTCCTGTTCTGTCACAACAGTTGAACAAGGATTTCTCCATGAGCAGTATTCAAATCAGCTTTTAATGAGCTATTTAATTAAAGGCTAATTGAGGTGAATTCATTAAAGATTTCTAAATTATGCTTATCAGGGTAGCTATGTTTTAAGATAAGTTTTAAATATTTGTTTTATATTGCATTGTTTGATCATAAAAGTATGTATAAAATTACTTTAAAAATTACTAATTAGAATGTGGGTGCATTTATTTTGTCCTTCATACTTAAGTGGGACACTTACCAATCAGTTTAATATATGTTTGACGTTGAGCTGAAAAGATAAAAAAAAATACTAGTGACTGTGGATGAGGCTGTGTTTGGTTCATGAAAAATTCCCAGGTGTCCTGAGGTGGAGTATTGTTGGACTGTCTTTGATCTGATGTTTCAAATGCAGTATAAATTATAGCTCATTAGATGCAGGGATTGCACCAAGCCCTGATGACTCTTGGGTTTCCAGTTGACCTTGTGGGAAAAGGGATTGCATCTTCCTTATGCCCAAGGCCACTCAGGAAACAAATATGTGAAACATGATATGGCCTCCTTGGCTATACCAAGCAGCCATAATCTTCAGGACCCCATTAGTGTGGATAAAAGTATAGTCAAAAACATTCATTGAAAGTCTCCTGTATTCTAGGTGTAGTCCCGGATACTGAGTATATAGATTAACTAGGGTCCATGAGTTAATGGGGGAGAAATGAGTCACCCAAGTTATATAGTAGACCCCCACCCTTGACTGTGATTTCCATTCCAAAGTTTAACTTACCCACAGTCACTCATGGTCTGAAAATATTAAATGGAAAATTTTGGAAAGTAACAACTGTATTTTAAATTGTGCACAATTCTAAGTGGTGCTTGTTACAAAATCTTCTGCCATCCCACTCTGTCCTATCCTATCCTGCCCTGGATATGATCATCTCTTTATCCTGAGCATCCATGCTGTATATGCTACCACCTGTTAGTCATTAAGTAGCTGCCTGGGTGGTCAAATCTACTTGCGCCATTTGATAGTGCTTGTGTTCAGGTGAGTTTTATGCGCAGTCTAACTCCACATCATGATGCCTGCCTCAGTCGCCTCACTTCATCTCATCGTGCAGGCGTTGTATCATTTCACATCATCACAAGCAGAAGGGTGAGCAGAGCATGATAAAGTATCTTGGTGGAGGGAAAGGGGGAGAGGGCAAATAGTGCACATTCATATAACTTTTATTACAGCATATTGTATTAATTATTCTTGCTAGTTATTGTTGTTAATCTATTAGTGTGTTTAATACAATTTAAGATTTATTATAGATATAGATAAGAAAAAATGTATTCTATGTATTTCAGAACTATCTGAAGTTTCAGGCATCTTCTGAGAGTCATAGAGTACATCACATGGATAAGAGGGGACTGGTGTATCCTATGCTGCGCTTGTCATTTAAGGCCAGGACAAAACTTTATGAGCTCCTGGTCAGAAGAGTGGTGTGTCAGCTTGACCTGGATAATCAGGATGATGTCATGAGAGATGTCACTTTAATCCTTGACACATAAGTAGGTGTTTCCCAAGCAAAAATAAATAAATAAAGAAAGAAAGAAAAGTTTGTGACTGACAAGAGAATCAGCATGAACAGGTCAGATTAAGTGGAAGACTATGATCAAATTGAGGTGTAATGTGAAGCTCAAAAAGCACTGTACGGGGTAGAGAAGAGAGATGGAATTAGGGAATCAGGCGACAGACCCTCAGGGGAAGGATGACAATTGAAGTTTGTAGTTGAACTCTAAGAGATTTTAGAGCTACAGAAAAATTGTCCTCAATAAAGCACACATGCACACACACACACATGCACACACACTTGGTTGAAGGGCTTTAAGAAAAGGAAATACAAGCTAGGGTTCCACAATTTGTAGTCCTTAGCATGGTATGGCCAGTGTTAAGGATCAGTGTCAAGGATAGCAGGCTAGAATAAGAAAAAAGGAAAGGAAAATTATAGTTTAATTGGAAGTTTTTGTACTTGTTAGGCTTGAGGAAGAACAGCTAATGGATCATTGTATATGGTAATAAATAAGAAGGAAAAGAACCAGCAGAAAATTACGGAGCAGACACTACAAGGTTATGGAACTTGGATGTAGAAAAGAAGAAAAACAATGTTGAATCAGATTCTGGTCTTGTGTTTCTGGGTGGGTGGCAGTTCATGCTTGGAAGACTTTATTCAAAGTCTGTGTCTCATTTTAAGAGAGACAATGAGCAAACTGGACCTTCAGGAACAGAAACAATGAGGCTGGTGAAATGTATCTTCTGAAGGATATGGAGCTATCGAAGAGGAAGCTACGAATCTGTGAACGGCTGCCATATGCAAAGAGGGAGAGAGCCAAGTGAAATTGGCGAAACCAAGCTGATTTTTCTTCCTTATATCAAACCTAACCATGTGAATGGATTATTGGTGGAATGGAAGAAAGTGTCATGAAGTGATGAGCAACCCATCCTAGGGAAGCTACAAGAAGAGTGTAGGGTACAATATTTAGAGATGATTCTAATTAGGATAAATTGGAGGTTGATTGTGGGTTTACAAGCCACTATGACTTCATCCAGTGCTCCTATTGAACAGTTCTGTGAATCCCTGATGGTACTAATTATTCAATCCTGTGGACCTCTCTCATAAGAAATGACTCCCATCCTGTGTGTGCACAAGTGAAGTGAATGGAGAAAACCCACATTGTAAATACTGTGCACAATGGTGCTTGACTAATGTCACCAGCCCATCCCACTAAAATCACTTTCCTTTCAAAAAGCAACTTCACGATTTATATCTCAAGGTGCTCAAAGACAGAGGCTTGTTTAAGAAGCAGAAAGGCTGATGAGTTAGAAACATGAAGACCAGCATCCCTGGCAAGATACACAGCCAATCGAACGCAGTCCCCTTTCTTGCATTCCTCTCATTCAAACAATGAGCATGCTATGCCCGCATCTGACAGTAGAGAGGGGAGGGCTGAGCATGCATCACTACACATGCCTAGTAAGAGGCTCCTGCACACACATGTCCACATTTCATGTAGGGAAGTCTTATACAGATATGTAGAGTTCAGAGGCCTCATTTCATCAAATTCAGGGTAAATCCAGGCTTCTGACAATAACTACCAGGCTGAGTTCATTTATTCAGTGGATTTCGTTAACGTAGGCACTCATTCATTCCATTTATTGATTCACTTACTCATTCACTTTTTCACTTATCACAATAGCATTCTGTGTCCTAGCTCCATCCTGATATCTTCCCCTCCTCTCTAACTTCATTTTCATTAACCTCTCTTGAATGGACACTGCGGTTCCTCCTAGCTGGCCTTCCCACATTGATTTTTGCCATCCCAATCCCTTCTCCACACTTCAGTTAGAAGGTTTCAAAATTTTTTAAACAAAATGTTAACGTTTTAATTGGTTTATTACCCATCTATGGCTGTTGTACCCTTAGACTGAAGGATCCAATCACACTGACCTTCATTGGGGACAATGGTTGAATGGTGTCCTGCTCAGACTCATATGTTGAAGACCTAACTCCTCAAACCCAGAATGTGACTTTATTTTGAGATATGGTATTTAAAGAGGTAATTAATTTAAAATGAGATCATTAGGATGTGTACCAATCCAATGTGAGTGTTGTCCTTATGAGAAGAGGAATTTTGTCTACAGAAGGGAGGCAGGGGGCACAGAATCAAGGAGAGGGGCTTCAAAAAAAAAAAAAAAAAACAACCCTGATGACATCTTGACTTGGTTTTAGCCTCTGGAAATGTGAGAAAATATACTTCTGTTGATTGAGCCACCTAGTCTGTTATACTTTGTCATGGCAGCCCTAGCAAAACAACACTGTGACAGTGGGACCTCCATGGCAGAAGTGCTCTGTCTCAATGTGCAGGCTGATGTCCTTCTTACTCCTTCAGTCTCATGTGCAATGACACCTTCCCAGGACCCAATCCAAATGCAGTCCTCTACTCTTTGTTAAAAAAAATTAATTGGCACATTATTGTTATGCATAATAATGAGATTCATTGTGACATATTTGTAGATACACAGAGCATAATTTGGTCAGTTTCATTCTCTAGTAGGTCTCTTTCCCCTCCTCTCTTTCCTTCCTCTGGATTCCTTCCTCTACTAGTTACCTTTCTAAAGGAAATACTAGTTGTTTTTTTTTGTTTTTTTTTTTTTTTTAGTACTAGGGATTTTACCTAGGGGCGCTCAACCACTGGTATACGTCCCCAGTACTTTTTATTTTTTTATTTTGAGACAGAATCTCACAAAGTTGTCCAGGTTTACCTTGAACTTGTCACCCTCTTGCCTAAGCTTCCTGAGTAGCTGAGATGATAGGTACATGCAACAGTGCCACGTTTTGCCTCCTTTTATCAGAGTCTCTCACAATGCCTGTTCATTTTCTTTCTTATCTGCCAATTCATGTCTCCCCCGTGTATTCTGACCACTGTGAGGTCACAGGCCAAGACTGTTTTGTGTGTTATTATAGTCCATGCCTGGCTCAGAGTAGGCCTTCATTCGAACTGCTGAATAAATGAATGAATGAGATATTATTTGTGTAGCTCTCAGATGGCAGTCATTAACCTGGCAAGAGACAGAGAGAGGTGGCCTGATGGAGTGGGATATAACCCTAGAGGTAGGTAGGGCTCACATCAGATGGGTCAGCATGATGAAGTATGAGTGTTGACTTGGGGCAAGTTCCCTGGACTCCACAAACTGAGACATCTTTGTCTGTTTTCATGTGCCACAGAGTTTCCGCAGCTGGTTGGTGATGAGGACACCCTTATTGAATTATTTCTGATGAACTGAAATTGAGTGAAATACCCTGGCTCTTAATAAGCTGCTTTTTCACTGAGAAACAATTCAATTGAAGATTGGTGGGATTATATCTGGGCACTACACACACTCCTAGTGGTGAAACTGTAAGACTCTAATTCCCAGAGGTGTCACAAATGCAGGCGGCACAAAGCAGGGAATGTGTCTTGTTCTAGCCCGAGCAGAGTTAAGAAAGCAGGAGGCCAGAAGGATTCAGCGCCTCGAGAGGCAGATTGATTATGAGGAACTGCCAGGTGATTTTAATTTGCATTTTTGTGGGGGTCAGACTGGGGAAAGGGAGAGATGCTATAAATGAGAACAGCCCAATCATTTTCTCCTACCACTTGCTTCAATTTGTCTCTCCCTTCCCAGAAGTCACTACCTTACATAATCCAGGAAGGAAGATAATCAGTACTTTGAGCTATATCGGTTTTGCCTATTCCCTTGATAAAAATGGCAAAATTCGCCTATGAAATCCTGGAGTTCATTATGGCATCCTTTTCTTTGCCCTTAAATCAAAGCTGTTTTATCTCCCTCCGTCTCACCAGCCTCCAAGAGATGGCATCTTTGCTTTCTCTTGCTTTCAATTATTCATATTCCTTTGCTGACAAAAAAAAAAAAACCCAGGCAGCACAATGGTGGGTGAGTTTCAGCTCAGACTCCACCAACTGCTCACCAGAGCCAGAGCCAGGCTAGGATTACCGTCATTCACCACCAAATGGAAAACCACCCCAGCGAGAGCCATGGCACCATGAAAACGCAATTTTGTTGGGGATACATATGGACACACATTCTCACGCATGCAGGCCTTAATTGAAAAATAAAACAATTAGCTTTTAATACTTTTGAAGTAACAGAGGGAAGCACATTTATAGGATGACTAGGAAGAAAGAGCCATACGCTGCTTCCTTTTTAATAACATTGAGCTGTGTGCACGGGTAAGCTTATTAAAATACGAAAGCTGAACGTAGCAGGACACTGGAATGCCATTGCACTGATTATTTGTGGACTGACCTTGCTCCTTAATCTACTTTCCACAGCAAAACACAAACTGGAGAAGAGGAGGGAGGCGGTGTGTGTGCTTTACTTTGTCCTAGGTGATGGCCTCACAGGCCTGCACTCTGAGGGCCTTTGGAGGTTGCCAAGGAAAGCACAGGGCATTTGGACCCAGTTGGTCACCCTGTCTCTGAGGTAGTTAGCAGGCATGGATTCAGCTCCACATCTCAACAGGTAGTGCCCCAAGGTGCTCCAAGCCACACTGGAGCCTGTAGGCAGTCTAGTCCCCCAGTGACTCTATTTATAGAGTTTCCTCCTCATTTACAGGTGGTAGCCTGAGTGGATCATGGCATGTCTACACAAAATTCATGAAGGAGTGCTCCAGCTTCTCAGCCTGGCTCACACAGCCCTCCAAGAAATGACCCCCAGTTCCTCTCAGCCACAATCCTGCAAGTCACAGCCCACCATAGCCACCTGCTTGCACTGGTTTTATAACTTTATGACTTAGCACAACCATTCCCCTAGGCTGAGTTCTTTTCTTCTGCTTCTGGATAACTCTTGCTCATCCTTATGGATTCTACTTGGATAAAACCTCTTTTGTGAAGCCCCCAACTAAGACAATTTATCTGCTTCTAAAAACTCAGTTGGTTTATTTCTCTATCTTGGTTGACCGCTGTGTGGGGTCTTTGGGGACTATTTTGGGAGCGGAGCATAGGTCCCTGCATAACACATGTATCCACCAACATGTGCTGAATGAAATGTGAACCACCGAGGCAGACCCGTGCGCACTGCTGCGGGCATGTCTAAGCCCTGCACCTGAATGAAGTGCTGGGGAGAAGCCAGGACAGGAGGTTGTTCAATCATCTTTCCCCAATCTGCTGAGCTCAGGAGGACATGTGGTCAACGTGCAGCATGACAAAGCTACTTTACTACCATCTAATTTTTTTTTGAAAATGCAATGGATAAAAACAGTCATCAACTGAAAGCTGATTTAATGGTAAAGAGCTCCAAGTCTCACTTCCCAGAAACCAATGATTCTGCCTCTCTAGGTTTATCCAAATGGTCACTTAGTTTTGCATATATGTGTTTACAGTTCATGCGGAATCAGTTCTCTTGTTTTTTCACTTTTAAACTCATTTATTGTTTCTTTTTATTGCTCTGCTTCTATTTCTTCAAAGTGTTTAAAGTAGATATCTGTATTTATTCTGGGTATTAAGTTAGAGGTTGGTGTTTACTTGGAATCAGAGACAAGTTGGCTTTCCTTTTTAACTGCTGGTGACATTGCCTAACTGTGTGACCAGTGATGACATTTGTGGAGTCATCCTGACATCAGATGAGAGACTGCTGTCAGTCTGGAATACAAATAGCTCTACGCACGGTTTGCGGCCTGATGGTGGGCAAGTCATCCTGTCTCGCTTTGCTTTCCGTATCTGTAAATCAGCATGGGGCCAGATGATGTGCAGACTCGATTATAACTCTAACAATCTTTTTCATGCCTTCCCCCAATCTACCATTGGCCTGTGGTTGAATTTTTAATGAATATTTGGTTTTCTTTTCATCATCTCTCCGACTTGTAATGTTCAATGGTTATAAATTATTAGATAGGGTGGTAATCATAAGGTTTTTTTGGTACCAGGGATTGAACCCAGGAGGGCTTTAACTCTGAGACACATTCCTAAGACACTTTTATTTAGAGACAGGGTATCAGTAAGTTGCTCAGGGCCTCAGTATGTGTCTGAGGCCTTTGAACTTGCTAGCGTCCTGTCTCAGCCTCCCAAGCTGCTGGGTTTACAGAAGTGCAGTGCTACACTTGGCTCATAAAAGTTTTTAATGTTCTACTGATTTTCTACATTGAAGAAATGAGTAGTATAGGAAAGAGAGGGCCGTTGTAGGAAATATGTGTTTACATCCCCCCAAATATTCCTCTAAGCAATATGGTGCCTTTGAGGTATTGTAAAGATGCCAAAATATCTCATCAGGGATTGGATTTGATAACCCCACTTTTGCAACCTCAGACCTCATGAAAATGATGCTCCTTCCTCACTGTGGCAAGATGTTCCACATGAGGAATGGTAACAATTAGCTTTTAATTGTGTCTGGTCATCTTCATTTTAAGTCGAAGGGGAGGTAGATCCTCACTGCTCCATGGAGCTAAGGCAGAGCCTGGGGACACAAACACCACAGGCTTGTTTTTCTGCAGAATGCAGGGGGGGTTGTGCTCATAGGTCGAGTCTGTACATTGGCCCCTTAGCCTGCCATGTTTTGGGATTTATGTACCAGCCACCTGCCACCTAGACAACAGTGGGCCATTATGGTGCTAAAGTTCAGCTCCCGTCAGAGTCAAAGTAAAGAAAAGCAACTGTGTTTATTTTAAATACATAATCAATCATAGCCCTGTGACTAGCCACTTCTCTATTAATGCCTTCATAGATCATCCAAAGCCCTCTTGCTTCTACATGATTCTTTTTTGTCTGGTTCTTTATCTTTTACTTTATAGTTTCAATCTGGGGATAATGTTGAATGGTTTCTCCAAACCAGTTTTTCCTCTATGTTCTCTTTTTAGGTTTGGTGTTAGCAAGAGCAGCATTTTCATTTTCTATAAATAATGCAGATGGGGACTGGCTCATAAACACTCCAGCTACATGGGATTTGTAAGCAGAGGAAAGATCAATTGGCTTTGGGGATGCAGCCCAGGGTCTGGGTGCTGACTTTGCCATTTGGTATCTTTGCAGCCACAGATCAGTTGGTGCCTTTCTGAATCTCAGTTTCCTCAGCCATAAACAGGAACTCTGGAGGGCTAGATGTGATGCGCCTGCATAGAGGCCCATGTGCACAGTCCCCAGGGAAGCTTGCTGTTACTATCTCTCATTCCCTTTGAATGGAATCTCTGGAAATCTTTTCCTTTAAGAGGGTCATGACATCCACAGGTAAGTGAACAACAGGCTATAGAGGAGGAAAAGGACACCAATGTTTTAAAACAAATAACTTAAGTGGATGATGAGCTTTAAAGAGAAAGCTTAGGTGAAAAGTAATACTGAAGGATGAGGTGGGTGGATTTTCCGGTTTCTAGCACAAGCCAACAAATGGATTGGAGTTGATAACACCAGAGGATCCTCTTACGATCCATCCACTAACCTACTCACAGGGTGGGTCACCTGGTAGCTTCTGAGATTACTTTTGCAGCATGGTTGAGTGAGCCCCATGTGGGAAACAAGGGAAGCTTGAGAATATCAAAAGATGCTTCTAACTCCCCAAATCTAAGTCTTTCCCAAGGGATACTGCAATTTCTCATCATAACACTGACCAAACTGAAACCTTTTTATTATTATCCATATTCCCTAGACTACTGTAAAAAAGGGAAGGGTTCTTGCACTCACCTAACAAACTATGAACCGGACATTGAATATTTGTGTCATTCCACCTTCATAATACCTCGTCTAGAAACAGGCACAGAGCAGGCAATAAGCAAATGCCTGTCAAAGGAATAAATGAATGCATCACCCTCTAAAATGCATTATGACGCACATTTTACAAACAAGAGGTAATAGTTTATAATAAGAGGTAGCCCTTTCTATGGGTCTGAAAAATGCCTATGACTTTAGAACATCTTTGTAGAACTTTACCAGAAGGTTCAGAAATTGAATTTCATTTCTTCCGAGTGAAGAGTTCTGAGCTGCAAAATCAGCAGTTTAGAGATTCCTGCTGTTTGTCAAAAGTTAGAATGTCAGCCATCCGCAGACAGGACCAGAGCACTAATGAGAATGTATGGTTTTTCATTATTAGGCCAATTTGCACAAGGCTGTTGGAATTGAGCAAGTTGCAACAGCTACACATCTGTATAAAACACTGGGATGATTTTAATGTTATAGTTACCATAAATCTTCAATGGTTCGTGTTTACAAATAAACCTCAGTAAAAGGAAGCTTCCAGCAGGCGTAATGTTAATATCCTCATATAAGTTATTTTAAAAAGAGGCATCTGGACCAAATGCTAAAGTGAATGAAATCCATGGGTTGCTTTTCGGTTTCCTGCAACCAGGAGACAGTTTATTGAACTCCTGCTGATTTTCTCCATCATGTGTAAGAACAGGGCCTCCCAGATGGATCTTTTCATCTGCTGCTTTGCGAAAGATCTCTGTGCTTTGGAGTCGTCTACACCATGGACAATTCCAGCAGTTACCCTAGAGCAAACTTCAGGTTAGAACTCCTTAGACCTGAATGAAGCCAGATTAGAAACAGATGCACGTTTCTGTTTCCTTCCCCTGCCCCAAGTTTAACAAAGACAGGAGTGCGCAGGATCCCACATGCTGTTATTATAACCTGAAACTATTTTGTCTCTTCAAAGGCGATTAATTTTGCGTATACCATTGGGTTAAAAGAAAATGAAGAAAGCAAAAGGAACTGATAATGAAAAATGGAGTTTTCCTCGTGGAAGTATATGCAGCAATCTGGGCACTAGTTTACAAAGTTGAAGTGAATTGGAGGAGAAAAGATTTTTTTTGGTCATTTATTAATTTAATGAGCTGTGCAAATTTTCTAATTGCATGTTGAATGCCTTTCAAAGGTCAGTGGTAAAGTCAAGAGAAGATTCCAGTGACTGTCTTGTTGAATTCCACCAGTCTGAATAATCCATCACAAAAAAGTTTGAATTTTTCCTGGACATCCCAAAAAGGCATT
>PVKS010042000.1:0-15707 GCA_004027875.1 Aplodontia rufa
TAGGAAGGAAGGAAGGAAGGAAGGAAGGAAGGAAGGGAGGGAGGGAGGAAGGGGAAAGGCAAGCTATGGAATTCATAGGAAGGAAGGAAGGGAGGGAGGAAGGGGAAAGGTAAGCTATGGAATTCATAGGGAGGAAGGAAGGGGAAAGGCAAGCTATGGAATTCATAGGGAGGAAGGAAGGGGAAAGGCAAGCCTGTGCACTGGCGAGAGCCCCAGGACAGCGTTGTCACCTAGATGCATGCACCTGCACAGGGCAGGAGGCAGGGAGGCTGCACCACCGGGGTCCTTGTAGCCCTGCTCTGCCAAGTGCACCCCCAGACCAGCCCTTGCAGCCTGCAGCGTGGCAGGAGTTGGGAGAAGGGCCTTGTCCACCCTGGCTTTTGGCCCCCATCCCTGCTCCCTTTTCAGTGTAAAGGATATGCAAAACACAGGAAGGACTCCAGTAGCCACCAGGCAGATGTCTGATTTTCCTTATGATGTGATAAGTTAAGATTTGAAGACTCAAATTAAAAGTGTCTTTTTCCCCCTAAATGAAACAAAACACAACTACCATCTCACCTCAATTCTGCTACCTTCCCTCTGGATGGTGGTGGCAGTGGTATTTGAGCTAAGCTACTCATCAGTATATGTGGGTAACTTAATGTGTTGATTGAAATAAAGATAAACATGCCTTTTATCCCTCAAAATATATGCTTCTTATTAAAGGAGTTTAGTGGGAGTATCAAAAAAAAAAAAAAAAAAGGATCCTGCTGGGCTCTCCGGATACAGTTAGAACCCAAGGACCTCTGAAGATGGAGGCCCCTTACATGGCACTGCCAATGTGCTTAAGGTTTGCCTGTATCTGGTGGTGTTTGCTGTATTTGAAACAAAAACAAGGATCTGAAGCAGTGGCTTGGTGGTTACAGTGCTTGCCTTGCATGTGCGCTTCCATGGGTTCAAACCCCAGCACCACATGTACAATGAAGTGTCGGAGCAACAAGAGCCACATGAGAAACTAAATAAGATTGACTCTCTTTTTCTCTCACTGTCTCTCTCTTTTTAAATAAATAAATAGATTAATAATTAAATAAAATGCATAATTTTCTTTCCATGATTTTAGCGTTCTAGAAGTTTCCACTTCTCTTTCCCCTCGCAGCAAATGCTGTATTTGTTATTGTTAAAGATTTAATGATAGAGTAGGGAATTTTATGTAGTGTTACTAGATATTCAGAGTTTCAGATTTTTAATTTACTGTTGAAGTGAGCCCGTCATTAGGAAAAGACACAGACGGTAGAGTAACTGGAGGCACTGGTTAATGTGGTGCGTAAGCTGTGTAATGGAGAGTTTTTTCTCATCTTAAAACTGTGAAGTGACTCACAGATGTGTGGCCCTTGCAGCTGTTCCTCCCTGGCTAATGTGCTGTGTGGTGACTCAGAGGAGTCTTGTGCCAGGGAATTCTGGCAGCGCGGTGGTCCGTGTGACACTGCCAGTGAGGGCATCATAGCTGTTGGCGGGTGACTGAGAAGCAGCGAAATGCTGGCAGGGCGTGGCCGGGAGAAAGGAGCCTTCTGGCCACGGTGGCGAGGGCCGTTCCACAGTGCTTCCAAAAGAAACACAGCAGCCTCCAAGTCCCACCACGGTTCACCTGTCCCTGTTTATGAACACACCTCCAGCTCATTCCCTACCCCTGCTGGTGTAGAAAGAGTGTGTGAGGTTTAAGTAAGCCCTGTGACATCCCTGGGTCACCCTGACCTGCAGGGCAGTGTTGCGTGGGAGCCACCCTCAGGTACCAGCTACACTGCTAATTCCTGATTTGGAAGCACTGGGTCTGGGAGCTTTCAAAGACAGAGCCAAGGGCTAGTGGAATGCGGGCTTAGCATGTGCCAGACCCTGGGTTCCACGCCCAGCACCAAACTGCCACACGTGGGATTGATTTTATTTGTGCCACCACCATAGGGAGAAGCCCCGGGATCAAGATCGGGGGTCTCTGCCAGGTGGCTGGGCCTTAGCCTGCCGTTGGCCACTGAGCCCATAAGTGTGAGGCCAGCCTGGGCAGAATAGTGAGGCCCTGTCTCCAAAAGAAACAAATGAGACCTGAAACCAGCCAGACCAGAGACAGAACTTCCTGTGCAGGGGACACGGACCCCTCCCGGGTCCTAGCTGTGTCCTCAGCCTACGAAGTAGCAGGGACGACAGGGGTGTGCCCCTGCACCCAGCAGATGACAAGTGGTTCTGATGTCACTAATCTGTGCACAAGGAGTCTGGGTCTGGCCTTGTCACAAGTGCACATGGCTGACATGGCTGGGGGATGGCACACAGAGGGAAGGGGCTCCTGGAGGTGGCGCTTTCTGGGTGCACAGGCACATCCATCATCAGCAGTGTCGGTGGCCTCCATTCTCCATTCCTGGCAACGGCCGAGACTCAGGAACAGGTGGAACTGGCCGGAGCCCCTGGGGCCCCTGAACCCTTTCTGCCAGGCCCTTGCCGTGCAGGACAAGCACTGAACCGCGGAGCCATGCTCCAGCCCCACGTTTGGTGCTTCTCCGTTGACGTTGCCTGTCATGGGGTGACCTGAGATGCCAGGGTGGACCAGGCAAGACCAGGGTCGGGAAGCCCTCTTCCATCTTGTGCTGGTACCTCTGCTCATGGCTGCCATTTGTGCACTTTGGAACCCTCGGGCGGATACAGGTGATGACATCTGTGTGACATCTGCCTCCTGATATCACACAGAGGGCATAACATGGACAGCCCAACCTGCCCCGCTAAGGAAGCTTGGCCTCTGCCTTCTATCCTTTGAGACTTGCTGGTTCCTGTCCGCCTTCACCTGGAGTTGACCTGGCTGGAGTCACCTGAGATATGTCCCTGAGAAACGCTGCTTCCCAGGGGACTGGGCCTCCTCTTCCCTGGCACAGGCTGCCTTCTGCTGCCTCCCCCTGCCCCTGCCCTACTCAGGGCCAGTGGGATGCCCAGTGCATAGGCAGCTCAGACAATCTGAGGACATGATCACAGCCACTGTCTCCAGGCTGTGGCTGTGGGATGGGGAGGGTCCTTGGGGAGCGAGCAGATCCTGGAACCCAGGGCAGCAGGGGACAGAGGAAGCTGTGGCTGAGTAGGGCTGCTGTACCCACGTGGAGCCTGCTGTGGACCCCCACAGCACTCTCCTCCTGCCCTCTGAGTTCTAACAGACACTCCACTTGGCCAGAAAAGGAGGGAGCCCGAGTTTCAGCCTGTGCAGGCAGCCCTCAGGCAGAGGCAGACACAGGTCAGGGTGGCCATGGGAGCGCCAGCCTGTGGCCCTCCCCGAGGGAAGGAGAGCCAGCCTCCAAATGGTTGGTGCTCCTAGAAAGCAGGGGAGGGACACCTTCCAAGGGACAGTGGCCTCTGGGGACACGATGCCATTGATTGAGTTCTCTGGTTTTATATTTTTACTTCTGTAGGGGTGGAAGGAAATTTCTCCTCCACCCTCTGAAATTTAGTTGGAGTGAACCAACTATAGGCAGGTTGAACAGAAGAAAAGGCCAGTTTATTAATGTGCGGAGGGGAAGTCACGGTGGGGGGACTGAGGAGCAGGAGTGCGATCACCCACAAGTCTGCTGTGACTGGAAACAGATGCACGCTTTCCTTGTAGGGTGTGGGAGCAGCAGCTGTCTGGGAACTCGGAGGGCTGGCGAGCTCAGGATGGTCAGACTGTTGGCATAGGCAATGGGCTCTAAGCCATTCGCCTAGGATGGAGAGGGGACATCAGCGTGTGACAGCCAGTCCAGGTGTGTTGACAGACTCCAGCCTTTCTTCCTGCCATGTGAGTTCAGTTCTCTTTGAGTCAGTGATGCTTTTGAGAGAAGCCTGAAGGCCATCGTCCTCTTTTGGTGACCCCTTGACCTCTCAGTAGGGTACTCTGCAGGTCTCTTCCTT
Organism: Aplodontia rufa; assembly: GCA_004027875.1. NCBI lineage: Eukaryota > Metazoa > Chordata > Mammalia > Rodentia > Aplodontiidae > Aplodontia > Aplodontia rufa. The sequence continues at coordinate 3,892 of PVKS010042000.1, forward strand.
CCCACTCCCCACATGGGGAGACAGGGCAGGGCGCAGCGTCTTGGCCTCTCTTGGTTATTGTCCTTGGAGCCTGTATCCAGGCACAACTTCACTTTGAGCAATGCTCACAGGACTTCTAACCCACAAGTCAAGCCGTGTGGCGACTAGAGGCAGCACTGAAGATGACAGCTCAGAAAGAGCCCCGCAGTGTCCCTGAGAAGTGGCCTGAGGGGACAAAGCCTAGACCCCTGAACGCCGGGGTGGGGCCTGGGTGGAGCAGGACTGAGAGTGAACGGGTGGCCATGGAGTACTGAGAGCCTGAAAGCTCAGTTCTGGGTCCCTTCCTAGGCAGGGCGGGTGACTTGAAGTCAAACGGGAGAAACACAAAAAGATGGTAGAGAGGGGAGAGAAGGAAGGTAAGAACCTGAAGTCTGGGGTCGAAGTTCCGCACCCCTGTACTCCCAGGCCACTTCTCATCCCCAGGCCTGTCACTGTCCACGTCATTGGAAATTTCCCTGTGGGCTGTTAATTAACCCACAAATCATGGATCTTTTTGTTTTCTTCGTTATACCAGGAATTACACACAGGGGTGCTTTAACACTGAGCCACATCCCCAGCCCATTTTTATTTTTAATTTTGAGACATAGTCTAGCTAAGTTGCTTAAGGCCTTGCTAAGCTGCTAAGCCTGGCTTTGAACTTGTGATCCTCATGCCTCAGCCTCGCAAGCCACAGGATTGTAGGCATGGCCACCACGCCAGGCTAGTGTGAGTATTTTTGAACTAGCTTGAGCAAAGGGAGATATGAAACCGGCAACCTTGGAGCTTTCCCAGCAATATCTAATGACACCTCTGGATCTTGAGCACTGCCAGAGTGCCACGTGCCGTCCTGTGATCACTAGCCTGATGTCAGTCTATGCACCGTCCCATGAGCAGCCCTTGCCAACCTGCCTTTAGGAGGGAGCCGGGGACCCAGGTGTCTCCCTCTCGAGCTGGCCGCGTTCTCCCTGGAAGTGTGCTCCTTGCTTCCCAGAGCAAATCCCGGCTTCAGCACCTGATGTGTGCTAAGTTCTCCATCCCCTACAACAAGGACCTGTCATCCTGAGTTCAGGTCTGCTTCTCTGGGACCTCCTTAGATGCATTCCAGTGACAGAATCGCTGGCCACTTCCCTGCATTCAACCTACAGCCCCCTCCTCCTGGGAGCTCACGTGGCTGCTCATTCTGGCCGGACTGCGCCCATCCTGAAAGCATGGGTCTACCATGTGACAAAGACCCTCAGGAGAGGGGCTGGAAGGGTGGCTCAGTGCTTGCTTGGCCTGTGCAAGGACGTGGATTGGAACCCTGCACCACGTACACAACGGAGTGTCAGAGCAGCGAAAGCCACCTGAAAAACTACATAAAATTGATTCTCTCACTGTCCTCTCTCTTAAAAAAAGACCCTCAGGAGAATCCAGGGATTATTTATTTATTTATTTTTAAGAGAGAGGGACAGTGAGAGAGAGAAAGAGAGAGACAATTTTTATTTAGTTTTTCACATGGCCTTTGTTGTTCCGCGACTTGTGTACGTGGTGCTGGGGTTTGAACCCGCGTACTCACGCTTGCCGGTTAAGCACTGTAACCACCAAGCCACCGCTCCAGCCCCCAGAATCCAGGGATTTAGAAGCTCTCTCCAGGAACAAAACTGGCCAAATACTTTGCTGTATAACAGCTTCTCAGTACCAGTGCAGGGAACCAAAGATGACTTCCAAAGTGGCCTTCTGTCCTCTGCAGGCTGTGCTGAGGGACACCTGAGTGTATGGATCTGTCTGTCGGGCCAATCCCCAACCCTCAAAGACGGGCCAGGAGAAACCCCAGGCACCTACGGTGCTTTGAGGGAGGGCACCTGTTCACGGAAAGTCTCCCTGCAGGAGCATCAAGCCACCAGATGTCACCTTGCCATTCACAACAGCTAGAAGAACAACCAAGAGTGTTTTCAGAGTCCCAGCTGTCCAACGGGCACATCTATTCCTATGACTCCTTATGTGCTTCTTCTAAGTAGATGTAACTGTGGGGGCTCAACTTCCTCTTCCTTCTTTAAAGGTGAGGTGTCGCTGCCCAGGAGTCCCTGGGCATGGGCAGGGCAATCCGAACCAGCTGGATTGCCCCCTGGGAGCCGATCAGGAGGATGAGTGCCCCAGTCGAACCCCGGATCCCCCTCGCTGGAGATCCCTTCCCTCTCCGCCGGGGAAACGAGTCAACCACATGCAGCGGATGGCAGCCCAGAATCCATTTATTTCCAAGGCACATGGATTTTTATAGGGAGGGGAGACAGCTATGGAACCAATGGTGAAGCGGCAGACTGGCTTATCCCAGCCAATGAGGGACTGCTATGTTGGTGTTGTCAGCTATCACCAACCGGAAGGTACAGAGAAAAAGAGGAAGCAGCCCTCAGGCGCAGGCGCTCACTCTTTTTTTGCTCAGAGACCGGGAAGCATGAAAGAGGAGGAGAGGAAGAAGTGTCATGGCGTCCGGGGCAGCGTTTGTCTTTTGTTCAGTGCCCCACAGTGAGGTAGGACAGAAGGAATATAAATAGGAAGGAGACTTAAAGGAAGGACGAGGAAATGAGATGTTAATCCAGAAGATCCATCCACTTTCCAGGCCCCTCACTCCCTTAGTTGGTCTCTCAGGCATGTTATTCCCAAATTCCTGAAAAATCTATAAACCTACCCGTGCACTATTAATTAACCCCTCAATAAGTAGTTTAAGCAAAGAGAGATGCATCGTCTGGAGGAACCTATAACTTAGGGGACTTTCCAGCATGGTCTGTTGTGGATCAGATGATGAAGACCACATCAGGCTGAGGATCTGAGACTGACCAGACATCGGAAACTCCTGAGCTCACCAGACTGATACTGTTCCTATGTGTCTCCCCACACTCACCCTCACCAAGTTTCATTTATTTTTTTTTAACAATTTTATTTAGTTTTTCACATGGCCTTAGTTGCTCCAACACTTAGTTGTGTATGTGGTGCTGGGGTTTGAACCCTGGTCTTCGTGCTTGCCAGGCAAGCGCTGAAACCACTGAGCCACCGCTCCAGCCCCACCAAGTTTCATTTAAAAGAAAAGTTGAGGGCTGAAGCTGTGGCTCAGCAGCATTGTGTTTGCCTGCCATCTGTGAGTTCACAAGTTCAAACCCCAGCACCACGTACACAACAAAGTGTCTGAGCAACAAAGGCCACGTGAAAAACTAAATGAAATTGTCTCTCTCTCTCACTGTCCCTCTTTTTTTAAAAAAAAAAAAAGAAAAGTTGAGAACCTTGAGCCTGAGTCTCTGGCTCTCAAGATGGCCTGCATTTTCCCTCCAATATGTGTCTGTGGTTATGAGTGAGCTGTGCTATGAACATGGACCAAGCATGTCTGTGTCTCTCTGCAACGCTGAATCTATTGAATAACAATCAGTTCACACCACTTTCATGGGGGCAGGTCACTGGATGCTCGTGGGTCCCCTGGCAGTCATAAGCTGGACAAACACAGGCTCTTTGATCGCGACCTCCATTTCTAATATCTAAACACTGGAGTTGCACACACTTCACACTGTAACCTTTGTCACACAAAGACTAAAAGAGGGTTCAGGCAGGGTCACAAGCCTCTGCGCCAAGAGCAGGGGCAGAGGGACATGTGAAGGCAGTCACTGTGGTTGGTCAGAAAAGGACTTGACCAAGCCAGTTCTGCAGATTTGTCAAAGCAGAGGATCTGGATGGATGGATGGCCGGCAACTTTAAAACATCAACTTGGAACGTCGAATCAGCTTGGAGGGGGCGGTGCATGGTTGTCATAGGCAGGAGGACCTGGGTTCAAACCCCAGCACCACATACACAACCAAGTGTTGGGGCAATGAAAACCAGATGAAAAACTAAATAAGAAACTGATTCACTCTCTCTCTTTAAAAAAAAAAAGGGCTCAGGATGTGGCTCAGTGATAAAATGTTCCTGGGTTCAATCTCAAATATCAACTCCAAAAAAAGAAAAAGAAAAAAAAAAACAGATAACTAAGTAAAATAGTTTTAGTTTTCTTTCTTCTTCCTTTCTTTCTCTTTGTTTCGCAGTACTGGGAGCTGAACCTGGAGCCTTGGGTTTGCCGGCCAAGTGCATCTCCAGCCGGGAGTGGTTTTCTTCAGCTTGCAGTAGCACGGTATTAGAAAGAAATTCATTTTGACATCTAGTTTTCCTACAGACTCTGTGTCATTTTGGGTGAAAATCTTAATGTTCCAGTGCCAATTTTCTCCCAAAAGTGAACTAATAACACTTTTCCCTGCTTCGGTGAAATAGCGCAGTGTCTGGGATTCGCTTTAAAATAACTGAGGCAGAGAGGCTGGGGTGCAGCTCAGTGGTGGAGCCCTTGCCCGGGATGTACAGCCTGGTCTGTACCCCAAAGCAAAAGCGTGTGTGGAGGGGTGAGAAACAGACAAAATAAGATTGGCACAAAGCTTTTTTTCGGTGCTGGGGGTGAAACCCAGGGCCTCGCACATGCTCAGCACACATGGCCACTGAGCCTCACATCCAACCCTGATGGGTAACTGAATGCTGGGTGTGTGGGGACTCATCATACCCTTCTCTCTACTTCTACGCAGGCGAAAATCTACAAAATAAGAAGCTAAAAAAAAAAAAAAAAAAAAAAAACCCTGCCTGGCCCTGCGTGTCCCATGACACCACCCACCACCGCTGCTTTAGACGCTCTTTGGAGCACTTCTTGTTCCTTGGGGAAGGCACTGCCTGATCACGTCATCACTCGAAGGCTCTGAAACGATTGCTCCACCCTGTGAGGACTGATTGGAGTTCCAGGGCACAGCTAGATCCTCTGGGGATTCCAGCTCAGGAAACACTGGGATCCCGTTTGGGAAGACAGGGACGGGAGCTAAACGTGCAGCAGGTCACATCTGCGCTGCCTGGCAGCTGGCAGTTCGTGGCTGGAATTCCAGGGTGCGAAGCTTCCGGTCTCTTGAGTGGTAAATGGGAAGGTTTTGTTTGTAAATCACCGGTTCCCAGCTGCGCACAGTGAATGGAAGGGGGTGGAGGCCGGTTGATTCCGCCCACCTGCTCTTGCTCTGTGCTCTGTGGGGAGCAGCGAGCAGGGCAGAATCCAGCCAGCGGGAGCCACGCCTTAAAAACACAAGCAATGGTGGTGCAGGAGACAGAGGAGGAAGCATTGGAACGTGCTTCGTGCTTCGTAAGAGTCTGCCAGTCACGAAGGCCATTAAGCACAACCTGGGCCCTGCTTGGAGGGACTCTGCTAGAGAAGCAATTATGGTTGGCTCCTCTGACACCCACGAGCTTTCTGTTATAGCACAAACAGAATTTTCTAGAGACCAGTCATTCATCTGCTGTGAAACGTTGGACGGAAGCCTCCCCTTAAATGTGGGGTGTCTGTTAATCCGCACAGCGAACAAGCAAATGCAAGAGCTCTGAGCTCCAGGTGGCAAGGTGGTGGCTGAGAGGAGCCCTGAGTGCTCTGAGGGATGACAGCCACCAAGAAAGGCAGCATGCATCTTGCTCAAGTTAAAACATAGATAAGCATGAGCCCCAAATTCTTCAGTAGTTCCATGGCTGAATGCAGTGGGCCCCATCCTCTGTGAGTGCCCAGGCCCTGGGGACCGGGAGATGCAGGAGGAGAGGGGCTTAGTACTTCAGCAAGCAAGGGGAGCCCTGGAGTTGATTTGCAAATAGCCCTCTCTCCAGTGGGCTCTGGCCAGGGAAGCTTGCACACGTCCTCAAGAGGCACGGTGGGCACGTTCCTTGAGCACAGAGCTTAGTCCTTGTAAGTTTCCCAAAGAGCCTTAGCTGAAACAAAAAGAAAAACAACTTTGAAAACACTTTCGTGGTCTTATAAGCGGCAGCAGCTTCTCCCTAAGTGCAGGACCCTGGCCCCAAGTGTCAGCCTTTCCTCGCAGCTGGCCCCTCAAGGCTGCCCTAAGCATGTAATCCACAAAACACCCCTATCACTGCCAAAACAAAAACCTATAAAACAACCATGAGGTACGGATGTCTTAGGCACTTCAGGATCACTGATGACTGAAATGAGGCAGCAGTGGAAGCTTAGCAAACCCTTTGATCCTGGCCAGAGCTGGCCAGAGCTGGCCAGAGCTGGCCAGAGCTGGCAGAGAAGGCCTGTGGGGGAGTCTAAGGACGGAAGTTTCCTTAAGGGACTTTGAAAACTTTTACATAACCTTAGCAAACACTATGCTAATGACACATCATTTCCATCTAGCTGTTGAATAATTCTTCTGCAGCTCTCTATTAGGCAAGACTTCTTATTCACATTAAAAGCTGTGAAAGTTGGGTGTGGTGGCACACATCTGTAATCCCAGCGACTGGTGAGGCTAAGGCAGAAGAACCCCAAGTTCAAGGCCAGCTTCAAAAACTTAATAAGGTCCTAAGCAACTTAGCAAGACCCTGTCTTAAAAAATAAAAAGGGCTAGGGCTGGAGCAGTGGCTCAGCAGTTACAGCGCTTGCCTTGCATGCATGAGTCCAGCACCTCATACACAACAAAGAGTTGAAGCAATGAAGGTCACATGAAAAACTAAATAAAATTGATTCTTTCTCTCTCTCTCCTTCACTGTCCCTCTCATTAAAAAAAAAAAAAGAAAGAAAGAAAACAGGCTGGAGATGTGGCTCAGGGATTGAGCCCCTCTGAGTTCAATTCCTGGTACAAAAAATTTAAGTAAAAATATGAAAGAAAACACCCATTGGCAGAACACCAGAATGTCACCTGAAGTATGCCACATGGGCACAAGCGGATTATTTTGAGAACCAGAAGACACTGAAGCAGTTCTGAAAATGGAGTAGAGGGTAATTCACATTTATGGAGGAAATTTCCATTTGTCAGAGTGGATCCTCTCTCCCTAAAGGATGGCTGGACCACAGGAGAGAGAGCTGCATCAGGAGCACGACCTGGGTTCACCTGGCCCGGTCCTCTGGCTTGCCTCCCACACCCTCCCTGCCCTCACCTGAAGGAGGCATTAAGCTGAGTTCTACCACCTCTGAATTTCTCCCACCACACAGAACAGACCCGCGCTGATACACCTCTGTCTATTTTCCCTTGTTAATCTGCCCTTTCTAACAGGGGCCCCACGGAGACTAGAAGGGTAGGAGGAAAAGAAAGATTCTCCCCATGCAACTGAGGGTGAAGAGCACTAGGCAGGAGGAGATCCAGCCAGGACCCGGCGCAGCCTCGAGAGCGTGTCCAGACACTGCCCTGCCATCAAGACAGGGCGAGAGTGCTTCCAGGCGTAGAATCACAGGAGCCTGCTCGCTTTCCCTTTAACAAGGCTGTTCGTGGGCTTTCTGTGATGCTGACGGATTCCTGCACATTTGCAAAAGTGCATTTATCAATTGGTGTGCAGTGTGCAAGTCATGTGGAAACAGCCCATACCACAAGCCAGAGAGAGGGGACACTCAGCCAGAGGAAGGCCACACTTCCTTACGTCTTTCTCTTTCACTCTCATTGCAAACATGTTGCAGTCACAAACAGCATTCTCTGGTGTCTCTGGACATCCCCTGGTAGACCTTCGTTTCAGCCTGATGAGGTCACAGGCAAGAGCAAGGGGGGCAAGGAGGAAAGCTCTGTTTCTGTTTAGGGCTCCTTGGTGCTAAATGAGCCATCCTTGGCCCAGGCAGGTGGTGGGCCAGCTCGACTCCCTCTCCCCTCTGGGTGTTCATCTTCAGACTCCCCAGGTGTGCCATGGCCATTTGTATCCCTGCACAGGATAGCTGTGGGCAAGGAGAGCGGTAGGACAGGCCCTGCAGCCAGGTGCCCACTGTCCCTTCCCTCCCTCCATTCCCCCTCCATTCTCCACGCTGCTGAGCCAAGCTGAGAGGGGCTGGAGCTCCTCCAGGTGACAGTGTCTGCACCTGGGACCCTGTGCGGGCAGACGAGCAACTTTCCAGATGATACAACTATGGCCCGAGAGGAAGCAGGACACAGGTATCTGAAAGCGCCTTTTCCAAAAAGGTCCTCTAGAAAGATCCCAGGGACAGTGGCCAGCCAGGACCATGGGCCTTCCAGGGCCTACCTGTGAGGACCTTGACCATCCAGAGGAGGGACTTGGTAAAATAGACCAGGGACACCTATGCCGTTCAGCACATAAGGGCCCTAGTGGAGAGAGCAGAGGGCCAGTCGAGGGTCAGAACCACAGGGTGGTGACACGACCCTGTATCTGCGTCCATCCGTGTCCATGTTGAAAGACTGATTTTAGGGAACTGGAGGCTGGAGTGTCTGAAGTTTGCAGGGATGGGGAAGTTCAAACTTGCCCTCTGCAGATTTGGGTATTGAGTATGTTGAATCACATGGACTGCAAGCAATCAACAGGAGGAAAAGATCTGTACATGAACACATGTGCCCGGCGTCTCACTCAAGGGCCAGAGGGCTGGGCCTGAGCACCCTCTTCCTGGAGGAGAGGGAAGCTGGAGGGCTGGAGGCCATTTCAGACACAAATGTGCCTGAGGAACAGACAGCAGCCTGAGACAAAGCTCCCCTGGGCTTTGGGCAGGGGCGTGGGGGACAGAGCTGGTGGCACTGTGCTGGGACACAGGTGGTCTCCTGCAGGAAGAGGCTCCCTCATGGTCCTCAGAAGAGAGGACAAACAGGTACACGCCTTCTAGCCTTTGCTGTGAGTTCGTGGAAGAGTTCCAGCCAATCCCACTCTTTGGAAGCGCTGCCTTCAGTCAGGTCCCCATAGGTGCTCAGGTGGGGCGGCCCAAGCGAAGGTGGGAAAGCCCTGCTCCACCAGGACTCCCCTAGTTCTCATTGCTCTGAAGTATGATTTTCCGAGTTTGAGTACAGGACCAGCTGCAGCTGGAAATTCTAGCAAGACAGCCAGAGACCCAGGGCCACCTCCAGGAGGGAACCAACCCTTTCCCCCTGCACCCTCAGGCTTGCTCTGAAGCCCTCTGAAGGTGAAGGAGGCCCTCCTCACTATGCAGGGTCATCCACTTTACTCAGATCTGCTTATTAAGATGTTGTCCTGGGCTGGAGCAGTGGTTCAGCAGTCACCGTGCTTGCCTAGCACGTGCAAGTACATGAGTTCAAACCCCAGTATCACGAACACAACAGTCTCGGAGCAACGAACGCTGCATGAAGACCTAAATAAACTTGATTCTGCTTCTCTCTCCCTCTCTCGCTCTCTCTCTGTCCCTCTCTCGTAAAAAAAAAAAAATGTTTGCCTTGCTGGGTGTGGTGGTGCATGACCAGAATCCCAGCAACCTGGGAGGTTGAGGCTGGAGGATTGCAAGTGTAAGGCCAGCCTCATCAACTTAGCAAGACCCTGTCTCAGAACAAAAAACAACAATGGGAGAGGGTACATCTCAGGGGTAAAGTACCCCCCAAATTAGTTAAAAATAGTATTTAAATTTTATCTGGTTTTGTACTGAGTATTGAACTCAGAAGCACTCAACCCCTGAGCCACATCGCCAGCCCTTTTTATTTTTTATTTTGAGACAGGGTCTCACTAAGTTGCTTAGAGCCTCGCTCAATTGCTGAGGCTACCCTTGAACTTGAGATCCTCTGGCCTCAGCCTCCTGAGCTACTGGTGCTCTACCATGTTCTACAAATCTTTTAGAAAATATTTAAAATGTATACATATAAAAAAATGTTAGCCTTATCGAAAACTGCTCCTTCACAGAAGCCTCTTGTCTGCCTTTTCTCCATTTACCTGGACACCACAGGCCAACCACACTGACATTCAGTCGAGGAGACCAGAGCAGATGGAGGCACCAGTGATGCCTCAGCCCCTGCTTGGAGAGCTTGCTTCCCCCTGTAAGCAGGCTCAGCCCGCTGTCTGTCTGCGTGTGTCCCACTGCCTTCTGGTGTGGCTCATTCTCCAGCAGGACCACTGGGCCGTTGCTATCGTCTCCACCGCTTGTGGGCTTGTCAGGAAGCCTGTCTGGGAAGGACCGGCTTTGATCAGGTCCCTGAGCTGAGCCTTCCCAAGGCTCATCAGAGCACACGGGGCCCCGGAGCTTCCAAGAGCAAAGGCTGCACGCTCACCCTGCACACTCAGCCCTCAGGGAGGGAGGGAAAAAAACTACGAATAGCCCTGGGCTGAGCTGGGGCACAGTGTAGATGGCGCACAGCGTGCACAGACCCAGGGTTCACCCCGCACCACAAGAATCAGTCACTCCGTAGAGAGCAGGCCGCGGCCCAGAGACTGTTAGGAGCCCCTTCAGAGAGCCTCCTTCTTCCTGGAAGTGGAAGCCCCCGGCCCTCTCGCCAGGCCGGGGCTGCGAGCCCAACGCTCACCCTTAGACGGGCACACGGAAGCCCCCGGAGACTGTGCATGACCACAGGAAGAGGCGTCCGTGCTGGGGAGGTTCTGGGGAAGAAGTAGAGCTTAGCAACTTAGCTCCGGCCACTGAATGCACAGCATTCAAATGGGCACAGGGGAAGCTCCACGGCCACCCACTGAGGGCCACTGCTGCCTGCGGCCACCCACCACTGCCCGCTGCCGCCCGCTGCCCAGAGGAAGTGCCAGGTGGATTTCTTGAGCTGTGAGCTGAACCCCTGCCGGCGTCTCTCCCTCTCTCTTTCTCTCTCCTTCCCTATCTGCCTCCTTCCCTCCCTCCTTCCTTCTTTTGTGAGGACCAAACCCAGGGCCCTGTGCGTGCTCGCTAAGCATTCTGTCACAGAGACGCGCCGCAGCGCTGCTGGTTTCTCCACGGAACACCCCTTTTGCCTGAAAAAGCAACTGCCCAACACACTTGCGGCTATTTGATTCCTGGGCATTTGGCAGATGCTTTCTTAAAAACAGTGAAAAGCCAGGTGTGGTGGTGGCATCTGGAACCCTAGCTTCCCCAGAGGCAGAAGCAAGCGCGTCACTTGAGCCCAGGAGTGGGGGAGCAGCCTGGGCAACACAGTGAGATCCTGTCTAAAAATAAAAAAGTAAAAAAGTAAGCAAAGCACGCTTGTCCCTTCAATGATGGATGGCATCTGCCACCAGCGATAGAATCAGAGGCTTCAAGCAAAACGTATAAGTCTGGACAGCTTGTTATGAACTTGACCATGTTCCGATATTTGCCGATTTCCTTTCTTTCTTTTAGTGGTACCGGGGATGGAACCCAGAGGTGCTGTGCCACTGAATTATACCCCGGTGCTTTTGTTTTCTTTTTATTTGGAGACAGGGTCTCCCTAAATTGTCCAGGCTGGCCTCTAACTTGTGATCCTCCTGCCTTAGCCTCCTGAGTGGCTGTGATTACGGCACCTGGCCCAGATTTTCTTCAAGTATCAACCCAAACAATCTATCAGGCTGAGCACCATGGTGCATACCTAGAATGGTAGCATTCAACAGGCTGAGGCAGGAGGATCACAAGTTCAAGGCCAGCCTCAGCAAATTAATGAGACCCTGTGTCAAAACAAAAATAAAATGGACTGGGGATTTGGCTCAGTGGTAAAGTGCCCCTGGGTTCAATCCCTAGTATCCCTCACCCGACAAAAAATTACAACTTGCTGAATGCAGAGGCAGGGAGCAAGCCAGACATAAAAGAAGTTCTCAACACTATAAAACAATGACTTCTTTTTCACTAATAATTTTTTCTCTTGGGCAATAGTTATTTTTCATAAAACATGTTATTTAGGTTATCATAGAATAACATGGAATAGGCTTCTCATTGTAATTTTGAGTAAGTCAATAAGCTTTTCAAAAACAATTTGTTGGGGCTGGAGCAGTGGCTCAGTGGTTACGGCGCTTGCCCGGCATGCTCAAGTACACGGGTTCAAACCCCAGCAACCCACGTACACAACTAAGTGTCAGAGCAACGGAAGCCATGTGAAAAACTCAATAAAAACTGGTTCTCTCTCTCTCTCTCTCTC
>PVKS010042001.1:0-15692 GCA_004027875.1 Aplodontia rufa
CCCAGAAGCCGATGTCATTCCTCCACGAACTATCCATTTAACGCATGAGTTCTTCTGGGGGAAACTGCAAAAGGTAAAATCCAAGGTGGTTATCCATGAGCTGGTTTTTCCCCTCAATAACAAAGTTTATATCCATTGATTGATAATGTTTTGATACTGTTTCTCCCTCAACTGTATTTCTATATTCTTCTAATAAAAAGAAAATAAAAAAAAAGTAAAAAGTGAATGATCTGAGAAAATGACTATTAAAGAAATTGACATATCTGTTTCCAGGTCTCAGGGGTATACACAAGCAGCAATTTATTGGGAGACCAACCATCCAGGCAGAAATGAAGCTTAGACAGTTAAGCACTTCACTGGACACCACTCAATTTTTCTTGAGGTATTTTCATTTAAAAATCATAAGTTTGCAAATGTGTCCTTTCTTTTTGTCAGATGTCTGATTCCTCTGTTTATTTCAAGTGATATGTCAAACAAGTTAATATTCAGAATATATGAAGAACTCCAACAATTTGATAGCTGAAAAAAAAAACCTGATTTTAAAACCTGGGTAATATAGCAGGAAAATGCAAATCAAAACCATAATGAAATATATTTTGAACGAATCAGAACAACCATACACTTCTTTTTAAATTTTAGATCTAGTATATTCCTGAGAAGTAGTTATGGTGAGATAAAGCCTGACCATTAAAAAGTTCAATTTACTCAATTCAAAATGAGAAATTCTGCTCTGAAAAAATGTAAAACATTTGTGATCAAGAGATTCCCAACTGAGTCTTCTGTTCTTTTTAGAGGACTAGTTTGCCTTTGTTGAACTTTAGTGCTAATTTCAACGTTTCCACTTCTACTTTCACATTTTAAAATATAGATTTGATATACTGCAGAAGTTCATTTAGATTCCTCTTACCAGCTTCTGGCTTATGTAAAAAGATGCAGAATCCTTAAAAGGGGTTCATGGTTTTCAAATCCTCCCCATTTATTTCCTATGTAAATTAAAGATTATGTGTATATTCAGAGAGTGTGCTCACAGATTGAATGAAGCATCATTGATTAAAGCAGCACTGCCAAAGAATTCAGGAAGAACTCAGGGCTTTACATGTGCAGTCCTTTCTGCAGACACCCTAGCTCTTCTGCCATTTCACTCACTAAATCTTATGAGAAGAGTCTTTCTTGGTGCACATCCACAAATGAATTTAAAGATCATAATTCAGGAAAAGTCACTTGGAATAAACTCTTTCAGGCAATGCTTTATAGAATTGAAAATGGGGGCAGCAGTACTTTTTGTGAAAAGGAATAGGCTCTCTGCCCTGGTCTGCTATTTTAGAAACTCTGTGTACAATCTGGTTTGAATTCCCATTGTGCTCTTGACTCCATGGGTCAAGCTTTTATAAGCCAGACACAGATCTTGTCAGAAGAAGAATTAACTGAATAATAGGGATCATTGTACAAGTTGGATAATTACCTAGTTCATTCTGTCAGGAAGAAGAAATTTGAAGAAAGGAGTAGGATTTTCCCCGGAGGGAAAGAACACAGCACAGGAATGACAGGATTCTGCTTTGAAGATGCTCCAAGTGTCCCAGGTTATGCTCACTCTTTCTATCTACCATGTGCATGAACAGATCTATCCAGATTCTATAAACCAGAATAAATTAAACTGGGGCAGGTATAAAAGAAACAAAAGAGTGGGTCAGAATATTCACAGATCATTTGCAAATTTAGTGGAAACATGCATCTAGTTAAACAAGAGGAAGAAATAGATATAGTATTGTAGATTCTACAGACATACTCCAAATTGAGTTCAAAGAGTGAAGCAAGAATGATATAACATATTATTCATATTCTTTGGGCATAGGGATAGAAAATATAATTTTGACTCTATCATTGCTAAATAAAAATAAGCAATGAAGTGGATGCCAGGCATGCCTTAGCTGAACTCAGAACACTAGCCATAAACCTAGAAATTCATTGAACCTATTTTTTTTCCACAGACACTATATTGAGTGCAGCTCAGAAATATTCTAGATTTAAAGCTCTGAATTGTTACCATTCTTTTCCCCTAGATTTAAAATTACTTTTGTTTTGTAATTCAACATCATATTCTGAATTAAGGAAAATAAGCATATTTGTATATTCAAGTATTAGTGTGAATGCAGATATATGTGTGTTTGTGAGTAGAGAATTCTACTTCAAAATTCAGTTTCCACTTCTCCCTCACAGACTTGGCGCTGTGGGATTGTGCTCTGGCTCATCCAATCAGGGCATCTCTTGAGAAAGTAGCTGGATCTTTCAAGTAAGTAGTTCAAACAAAAGGGAAAGTGGAGCAGTTGCTCCCCAAGAAGAGGGCACTGCAGGCATCATTCAAATTGATGCTAATTCCTCTAGAGCAATCCGTTGAAGTGCTAATGATGCAGTCTCACTGCCTCTGGCCTAAATGTTCTGAACTTTGCTTCCTCTTTCACAACTATACTACCTGTACAGTACAAAATGAAAATTATAGCTTTGGTCCTTCTGCTCAGGAGACAGCATTTCTTACATGAAACTTTACTAGAAGAAATTATAGCAAAGGATGGGGTACTTCGACAATACACAAGAACTTCTTTTTTCTTATTTTAATAACAAAGATATGTGATTAATGTTCTGGAAACTCTCCTAGACAAGCCACATCTATAATTTCTTAGATTTAATAATGTCTCAAAGACTAAAATCCCATAAGCTTACTGGTATAAGCCTTTTATTATACTCAAGGGTGGTTTTTGAATGTAGAAAAGCCTATTCAGGAATTTAAACAATTAGTATTCAATTTATGAAAGATGTAGCTTCAAATCTTAACCTCTCTTTTAAGCTTTCAAAGCTTGCAACGCTTAGTAGACTGTACATAAGCACAGTCTATTCAATAAAATTTGATACTGAGTAAATTTCTTTCATCTACAAACCAACTTAAAAACTTTTAAACAGAATTTACAAATTTAAGTTTTTATTTGTGTTAAAATTCAGTTTTCATATTCTATAATTGTTAAGTTATAAAATAACTTATGCAAATATAAATAAATAGAATTTATAAATATAGTAAACTTGAAGACCTCTAAGGCAGGGGAAGAGACATGAAACCATTTAAGATTTGAAGATGATTTATTATGTCAAATCAATTACTCATGCACCTATTTTAAATTTGAGCTACTAGGCAATTATTCTAAAAGATCAAGTTCTCTTAAACATATAGAAGCATATAATTGCACATTTGTTCTCTTATATTTCCTTATTCTTGTCTTTCTATTATGCATACATTCGTCCCTTTTTGCTTGTTCTCTATATTAACTAATTTCTCTAAAACCATTTTAGTCTCTTTTTAAATTTGTGGGTATTTTTTCACTTTTCCTTTTTTTTTTTTTAATAGTATGGGGATTGAACCCTGGGGTGCTTAAGCACTTGGTCACATACCGCAGCCCACTTTTTTCTTTTGAGACAGTATCTCACTAAATTGCTTAGGGCTTCACTGACTTGCCGAGGCTGGCTTTGAACTTGCCATCGTCTTGCCTCAGATTTCTCAACTGCTGGCATTACAGGCGTGTGCCAACTTGTTCAACTCCATTTTATTTTGGTTTTTTTTTTTTAAGAGAGAGAGACAGAGAAAGAGAGATAAAGAGAGAATAAATTATTTAAAATTTATTTTTGCATCTGGCCTTTGTTTCTCTGACATTTAGTTGCATACATGGTGCTGGGAGTTCGAACTCGGGTCCTTGCACATGCCAGGCAAGTGCTGTAACGGCTGAGCCACCGCTCCAGCCCAAATTTTGTACCTTTAATGCAGCATTCGCTGAAGTTTTTATTACTTTGTGTTCTTCATAACATAATCTGTATTTTTGAAATGATTTTTCTGTTTTATTTCCAGTATTTTTCCGGTCTCTGCTCTTTATTCATACCTTCATTTTTTTCAAAAATATCATTGTGTTATAATAATTCTATATGCAAATTTAAATTTCATTATTCAGGAAATGATGAACATGAGAAGTGAGATATAACTCTCCTTGATTAATTATAATTTCTATAAATTCCTTGAATCTGATATAGATGCTGTATGGTTTACACATGAGGTCTCCACAAAAAGCTCATGTGTGAGACAAAGCTATAAGGCTTAGTGGTAAAATAATTGGGTTATGAGAGTCTAAAACCAATCAGTGAATTAATCCCCTGGTAGGGGGATTGTAGGCTGCGGCTGAAGGAGTTGGATCTTTGGGGATGGGCCTTTGGGGTATATATTTTTATCTAAATTTTTGTGTCACTTTTCTTACCAGTAGTCATTTTCATTCAATTCTAAGTTCCAAGATCTTGAAATCATATGAATATTTTCCTTTAAAAAGTTGGGCTTGATATATATTATTCAGTTTGGCACCATGGACTTATTTATGAAAACATATTGAGTACTTTTGGATTTGGTCATCTTCACTCAGTTTCTGAAATATTTAAAGACTTTATTTTTATGGAATTGTTTCAATATCTGTGGAATAATTAGATAGCTAGAAAATAAACATTTATAGATCATATTTTTGTGTTTCAATTCAAGTTTTACACTTTAAGTTTCATACAAAAGTGTCATGGTTATAGATATTGGGAAATGCCATATGAGTCTTTTCAAAGCAAGAAGAGAAGTTCAGAATTTAACTATTATGTATAATTATTTTCCACTGCATTATCGACTTTAATTGACAAAAATATGTATCCATTTAAAGTGTGCAACATGATGGTCTGATACTCTCTCTCTCTCTTGCACACACACAAACCCACACACGGTGGGAAATATCACTACAAACAAAATAATTAATATGTCCATCACCTCACATAGAGTTTTTATGTTGTGTGTGTGTGTGTGTGTGTGTGTGTGTATGTTAAGAATACTTATACTCCACTGTCTATGAATAATGAATTTTAAAAATTCTACAAAGATATATAAATATGAATAAAGTAAAATTTAATGTTTATTCATTCAAAAACTTCTGAAACCACTTATCTATATAATCAGTCTCAGGAAACTTAAAATTATGATAAAGACCTGTTTTTGTCTTGAATTTCCTTTGAAGCTAATATAAATAAACCAAAATCTTTTTTATTTTAACTACTATAAGTGTTTTTATTTATATGTTTTCCAAATAATTAACTTTCATTAACAATCTGGAAGTCAGTAGTCTTCTCGCACAGTTTCTATTTTTACACTTTCAATTATACACTTTCCCTGAAAATATTACATTGAAAATTCCTGAAATAAGCAACTCATAAACTTTTCCATTTTGGTTATCACAGCAGCTCATAATATCACAGTGATTGGTTTAAGTGATTGTTATTTTACCGAATAGTGGTCCAAAGTGCAAGAGAAATGATGCTGGCAATTTGAATATGCCAAAAGAGAAGCTGGAAAGTGCTTTCTTTAAATATTATTTCACTTCATCACAAGAAGAAGGCAAGTACAGTATAACAAAATATTTTGAGACCACTTTTAGGTAACTTTGATTATAGTACATTGTTATAATTATCCTAATTATTATTAGTTGTTGCTGTTAATCTCTCTCTCTCTCTCTCTTTCTCTTTGTTTTTAGAGAGAGAGACAGAGAGAGAGTGACAAAGAAAGAGAGAATCAATTTTATTTATTTTTTTTAATCTGGCCTTTGTTTCTGGGACACTTACATTATGAATGTGGTGCTGGGGTTTGAACCAGGTGCCTTGCTTGTGCATGCCAGGCAAGTGCTCCAACCACTGAGCAGCCACTTCAGTCCCTGTTAATTACTTAATAGGCCTAACTTATAAATAAATACTGCTCATGAAATATTTATAAATAAATACTTCTCATGAAATATTTATAAATAATACTTCTCATGAAATATTTGTAAATAAATATTTCCTAAATGTATAGGAAATTGTACTGCATTTACAGGGCTCAGTATTTACAGTTTCAGATATCCTGAGGGTCTTGGGAGGTATATCCTACAGGTAAGGAGGAACTTCTGTATTTCTTTCCTATAAAGAAACACTTATAAAACATATAGGAAAAGTTGTTTCAATGTTTTTCCTTCATTTGATTTTATTCTGATGTGTAATTAATATAAGCAATCATCCCTAAACACATAAAAAATTGATTATAGAATGTGTTTCATACTTTTGTAATAGTTTACCATTTTTGCTTTAGAAATTTTACAGCTAGTCAGAAATTGTGTAGGTACAGATTCAAAAGCTGTCAGCTAATTATAATTTATTAGTGTTTCAGGAAAATGTCAAAAGTCTCATGAAATTTTTGCTAAATCATTTGTATGTTTTTATTAATACTATTATGATATTACATGTATATAAATATTATGCATTTCAAATAGTTCTAGGCACTATCATATATGGTAACTGAAATGGAGTTTGAAATTTAGGGACCTCTGTGGAGCTGTTGTCTTACTGCTCATAGATATGTGTATGTACACTTTCATAAACAGATGGAGGTGGGGAGTAGGTATTCAACTTATTATGGAAGGAACCAAGAGGAAGGGCAAGATAAAGTAGTGCAAATATTATATTATATATTATATATAATTTCACATATATATTAAACATATTATGTACTGGTTGTTGCCGCATTCTTTGTTGTGAATTCTTCCTACTGAATTTGTAGTTTTTCTTACTTTTTTTACGATATTAATTGCTTTTGATTGCTTTCATAATAAGCTTTCAAAATCTTAAATTTTTAAGCAGATGTTGATTTTCGTTCCACAAAATTGGAGAATCATGTTTTGTCTTAACTAATTTCATTTTGTTTTAAAATTCATCTTGTATTCTTTTTTCATGGATTAACAATAATATTATTTTATTTTCCTAAAAATTTTAATATTTATGTTACCCTTATGTTATTGAGATCTAATTACATTTATTATACTCAGAGTGCATTTTACATGCTTTCAATTCATGTAAATTTATTAAAATATATTCTATGTCTCAGAATTTGGTATATAATAACCAAAATCCTTTTGCAGCTGATCAGAGTATGCATTCTTCTGTATCTCTTTACAGTGCTTTACAGATGTAAATTTGGTCCCATTACTATACTATTATTCAAATGTTCTATATTTTCACTATTTTATGAAGTCTATTTTTTTAATCAACCAATGAGAGGAGGACATTGAACTTTCAAATACATTGTAAATTTATTGATTTTTTTATTTCAGTGTTTTTTCTTTTATACTTCAATTTCTGCCATTACTTTTGAAGGTACAATTCTCAATTTTACATATGTGTGTATGTATATGTATATGTATGTATATATGTATATATATACACACATATATGTATATATGAGGAAATTGATGAAGTCTCACATTAAGCAGTCAATTATGTTTTAAATTTGTCTGTAAACAATAAAAAATATTTAAGACAATAGTTTTACCTTCCTATTTATTCTATCTTTGTTATTTCTGGGTTTGATTCTATTCCTAGTTTTTTTCACATCTTATGGATCATATTGTCTGTCATAAATCTAGTTTTTCTCTTTATTTTCTATTATATGTACTGTCATTAATTTTCTGTTGTGTAACTTTTTTAGACAACCATTAAAGTTTTTTCAAACATGCTTTACTATATACTGAGCATGCAAAAAAATTCTCTACTCTCTGGCTAAAGAGATTTTAAACAATTCCCAGGCTTTTCAGCTCTGAGAATACTTTTCTTACAGACTTTTATTTATTTATTTTCATTTTTTTATTTTTTTTCCTGGCAGTTTTTGCCCAGCTTATGCATTTCCAGGTTGTGACTATGCAGATTGGCAAATAGCTGAATACTCTGAGGTATCCCTCTGCAAATTTCTGTACCACTTTCTATTCATCTATATTTGGTTCTCTCTTATCTGGAATTGTATTCTGAATTCTGGTCAGTTTAGTATTCTTGAGCTCAGATCCCTATTGCCTTTACTCAATGAGCATGCTACTTTCTATTTCTTTATTTCACATCCTGAAAATTTCCTAAAGGCTGGCAGTATTTGTAATGTACAACATGATGTTTTGATATGCATCGTGGCTAAGTAGTGCTAATTTGCATATGTATTATTATCCCACAAAAATTACCAGTATTTGTGTTTATGTAGTGAGAGCACTTAAAATCTACTCTCTCTTTATATTTATTTTTTGCACATTTTGTCAGTTTTTCAGTTCCAGATTTGGATATTCTCTTATGAGTGCAAGTGTAAGTTCTGTATATTATTTTAGTATGATTTTAAACTTTCGTAGCAATTTTTTCTATAAGACTGTAAAATGACAACTATAACAACTTAGAACACTAAAATGACTATTACCTGTGTTAAATTGATCCAAAGATACTAGTTGAGTTTATAATGCCCTTCAGGATCTGGTCCATAGTGACAACTCTAGTTTTCATTCTTATTACATCTTAAACTCACCCTATGTGGAGAAACCATTTAGAGTTTATCAAACATATCTGTGACTTTTTCTCTCTGAGAAGCCAATTTTAATTCCATTTAACTTCATACTGTTCATTGCTTTTCACAAATCACTCTACATTTTCTATTCTTAACATCTGCATTCTGAGGGAGATATAAATTTAATACATGCAAAAATCATTCAATGCTTATTTTTGCTTTCCATAGAACTACAAGATATGGAGGGAAATATCTTTGCCATATATCTTCATATTACCAAGTTCCTTGCAGTGTCTTTCCAGGAGCCACTCTATTTCATTTATTTAACTGCATACACGACTTCGATGGGTAGTACTAATATTAAAGAAATGTCAATTCAAGTCTTCACTGACAATTCCCAATGTTGATTTCAATGAATTCTTATAGAATATGGATCTAGAAAGTATTCTCAGTTATCCAATGCTGTATTTTAAAAAGCAGAATTTGGTCTATTAACCAGTACCAATTTTAATAATTCTCATGATTCTGGGTGCTGCAATTAATTAAAGGGACTGACTTGGCTGGAACATCCAAAATGTCTCATTCACTCAGCTGCTCTTTGGTACAGACAGTGGAATGAGTCCTGAAATGGACCTGTCAAATCAAATACCTTTGTTCCTGACTTGGCCTCTGTATGTGGCTAGAACATGTCAGAGTGGTGGCAGACTTCTAAGAGGAATGAACTGTCTGTCCTTTCAAAGCTGGATTTGAAAGTCCTACTTTTTCTGACAAATTCCATGATTAACTCCAGTCATGAATCCTGCCCAGATTCAAGGGCAGATGAAATGAGCGCCACCTGTTGCTGTGAGAAGCAGCATAGATGCACCCAAAGTGAAGGCATTGTCGGTTATGAGAAACTAGAAAAATGGTATTCTATTTGATATTTTTTGCACACCCTTCTCGTAATGGACTTTTCTTTCTCCCCCTTCCCCCTGTTGTTGTAGTGTGGGAGGACCTAGGACTAGAAATGCTCATAGTTTCCACCAGCTTTTGTCCCTGCCATGGCAGCTACAGCATCACTTCTTATCTATTTTAAACATTTATCTCATTTTAGAGAACAAAATCTGGTTAAGCTTTATATCTGAAGATTCTGGGTTTCCATATGTGAAATAATTTTCCCTATTCTCTCCTGTTAACCATTCTTTACTCTTAGTTTTTAATAGTTCTATTTGCGACTTTTTTATCACCAAGAACTTTACCAGATATTCAAAATGAAATCACTATAAAATAAAGACAGTTTCAAAAGTATTTTTGTGATTTTTAAACTATAATTATGAACACATATTGATTATATACATTTATGGGTTTCATGATGACTTTTCCATACATAAATATAGCATGTTTATATCTTGTCCACCATTCCTTCTACTATCTCTTGTCCTACTCTCTGTCCACCTGCCCCCACTCCTTTTTCTTCCCTAATAATTCCTCTTCTAATTCAGGTCAGATAATTTTTTACATTTTAAAAAATTCATTTTTTTTATTAAACACAAATGAGAGAAATATGAGATATTTGTCTTTCTTTGTCTAGTATATTTCAACTTAATGTAAAGTCTCCAGTTCTACCCATTTCTCTGCAAATGATATAAATCCATTTTTCTTCATTTTTGACTAATATGCATTGTGCATATGTACCATATTTTTCTTTTATCTCTTCATCTGTTGATAAATACCTAGACAGATTCCAAATCTTCTGTATTGTAAATAGTAATCCAATACACATGGGTACATAGGTATCTCTCTTGTATGCTAGCTTCATGTACATCAGATAAATACCCAGAGGTAAAATAAATGTATCATATAGTAGCTTTATTTTCAGTTTTTTTGAGAGAACTCTAGATTATTTTCCACTGTGGCTTTTACAAATTTGCATTCCTATTAAGTGTGTATAAGGATCCCTTTTCTTCTCCACATTTTCACTAGCATTTGTTACTTTTGTTTGTGGCTTTGAGAATAGCTATTCTTACTGGGGTATGATGGAATCTCATGGAGATTTGATTTGCATTTCTCTGTTGAAAAAAGATATTGAGCATTATTTCATGTATTTTTTTGACCATTTGTACTTCTTTGCTTGAGAAGAGTCTATTCAGATAATTTTCCCTGTTCTTCATTTTTTTTTCCTTTTGGATTACTTGTTTAGTTGCTAAGTGTTTCAAGTTCTTAATATATTCTGGATAATGATCCTTTATAATACAAATAGTTGGCGGATATTTTCTCCCATTCTGTAAGTTGTCTTTTCACTCTGATGAATGTTTCCTTCACTGTGCAGAATCTTTTTAATTTGCTTTTATCCCTTTTATCAAGTCTTGCTTTGGCTCCTGAGCCATTGGAGTTCTTTATCAGGAAATTTTTGCCTATGCCAGTATCATGAAATGTTTCCACTATATTTCTTCTAGTTTATTCAAGTCTTGTATAAAGGTCTTTGATCCACTTTGAGGTGATGTTTGTGCCAGTTTAGAGATGGGAGTTCAGATTCAGTCTTCTACATGTGGACATCCAGTTTTCCCAGCACCATTTTTTGAAGATGATTCATTACGTTCAATTTATATTTTTGGCTCCTTTGTCAAGAATCAGTTGATTGAAGATGCATAGGTTTATTTCTTGGTCCTCTATTCTCATTCATTATTTTATGCCACTACCATGCAGTTTTCATCATTATAGGATTATAGTAGATTTTAAAATAAAGTATTGCAAAACCTCCAGCATTGCTGTTTTTGCTCAAGATAGCTTTGACAAATCAGGGTCTTTTATTCAGTGTTTAGGTTTGTTCATAGGTATATTATTTTTTGACACACTGTGACAAAATTAGAAATATCATGGTTTTTAAAATTTGTGTTTTGGTGCTGGAGCAGTGGCTCAGCGGTTACGGTGCTTGCCTAGCATGCATAATGACCCGAGTTCGAACCCCAGCACCACGTACACAACTGAGTGTTGTAGCAACAGAGGCCACATGAAAAACTAAATAAAGTTGTCTCTCTCTCTCTCTCTCTCTCTCTCACTGTCCCTCTTTCTTTAAAAAAAATGTGTGTTTTAGTCCTTTATAACATATTTAGGATTAAATTATAATGGAGAAGTACTGCTTTATTTCTAACATTAAAAACAATAAAATAAGAAATATTAAATAACTGTAAACATTTAAAAAATAAAATTCTGCATTCTTGATTAAGAAATTGAAAAGTCCTTAATATTTAGTTTTACAGAATTATTGAGGAAAAGTGAAAGCATTGTAGGTAGACATCTGAGGTAAAATTTAGACTTTACTTTTTATTAGCTGGTGGACAGGGGAATTTTACTTTTCATTTCTTTCCCTTTTTGATATAAAGCAATAGAAATAATAGTAACAAAGGTAATATTACTGGCACTAATAGCATAGGAAATAATATAGTGAAATCACTTGGAAAAGTTCCTATTATGTATCAAGCATTATATTAGTAAACAAATATATTATAGCTTTCACTTTTCAGTGACAGAGAGAGAAAGAATCAGTTTTCTTTAGTTTTTCATGTGGCTTTCGTTGCTCCAACACTTTGTTTCGTATGTGGTGCTGGAGTTTAAACCCGCGTCCTCATGCATGCCAGGCAAGCATCATAACTGCTAGATCACCACTCAAGCCCCATATTCTTAACTTTTACAAAGTCAGTAGCATACTTGAAATCGACTTAGATAAACTTTTTACTTTTAGGATTAAAGTATATTTCTCAAGGACTCAATTACTTAGATGTAAACATTAGTATTGAAATTATGATTAACATTCATCATTATCGTTCTTCTCTTCCACTAATTCTCAATTCCTCTTATCCTAAGCCAGGGAGTGTTTCAGCTGAAGTATATGTGTTTGCACTGGGATCAACCAGGCCTTTTTATCTGTTTCCGTGAACTATGAGATATTGTTGGTGCAATTGCCTGTTTGCTGTTGCCAAAGGCATGAGTGCATCAAGAAGGATCATGAGGAAGCCCCTCAGCGTACAGCAACAAACATTTTTTTTTTCTTTTAAGTTGTTAATATGGTAAAAAAAAATCACATATTATAAAAATTTACTCACTGAAACTTTCTCTCTTTTTTTTGTACTGAGGTTTAAACACAGAGACACTTTATCACTGATCCACATTCCCAGTCCTTTAAGTTTTTGTACAGGGTCTCAATAAGTTGCTCAGGACCTCATTAAATTGTGGAGACTGGTCTTAAATTTGTGGTCCTCTTATCTCAGCATCCTGAGTTTTGAGATTATAGACAGGCACTTCAAAAGTATAGTTCAGTGGCATTAAAAACATTAATAATGTGCAAACATTACCACAATCCATCTTCATAATCCTTTTCATCTTGTCAAACTGAAATTTGATGCAAAATTATATAGTAACTGCCCATTTTGTCCTCCACAAGGCATTGGTAACCTCCATTCTATTTTCTGCCTCTGGATTTTGATGAGTTTAAGTACCATGTAAAAGTAGAATCACTATTTTTCTTCATGATGCATGTTGTGCTCATGGTTAATTTGTGCTTTGTGGCATATGTCAGATACCACACTCTGCTTATCTATTTACTAATAGCAGACACTTGGGTTGCTTCCACGTTTTTGCCATTGTGAATATTGCTAGGATGAACACGAATGCCCCTGTATCACTGAAATTTTGCTTCCAATTCTTTGGGCATACAACCAAAAGTGAAATCATTGCATTTTGTAGTAGGTCTACTTTAAAATTGTTGCAGAACTGACAGACTGTATCTCTGCATTCCCACTAATAATGAATAAGGTTTCAGTTTCTTTATACCCTTGTCAAACTTGTTTATTCTGTTTTTCGATAGTCATCATCCCAATATATGTAAGGTGTTGTCTCATTTCATTTTCATTTCCCTAATATTTAGGTATCTTTCTAATTTTATCTAACTATCCTTTGACCATACTAGTTTTTAAATCATTCCTCCCATGAAGGGAGTAAATAAAGAAAAATAAAAGGATTTTGGGAAAACAACACAGATCTTTAGAACCCCTAAAAATAAGTTTAGATGGGGAAAGTGCACCTTTGTACCTCTGATCTGAAACAGCAATGAAGAATCATAGCCCAGATCTCCAGCATTTGATGTCCATATTCATTTTGCCCACCACTGGTCCTGTAAACTTTATATGGGTTTTTCCAGAAGCACACATTCAGCTGCCTGGTCTGGGACTGGGGGTGAGAGATGGGCAGCCTCTACCATACTAATACCTGAATCAATAGAAATTAATCACAATTTACCATTTCAGGCCTCCCTTGAAATTTGCAAGCCTTCAATGCAATTCAGTGTTTTAAAATACTTACATCAGACATATTCCTCTAGTATAATTGCTGCCTAAGTGTATAGATAGATTTCTGGTGATTTCAAGAGTACCAACTTTAATGTTTGATCCTCATAATTATCAGGGTTAATTTCTCACATATTATTAAAGTTTAGTTCTTTATTTTTTATTCTAATATTTCCCCTGCTAGTATAGTTCTAGGTGGAGCCCCCAGAGTGACTAGATAGCCTAACTTAAAAGTGTGACTGAATGGGGAAATGTTAGTTTCCACAGGGGACTAAAAGTGAAAGAGAGGAAACACAAATTCCCCCAGTTGTGTTATTGAGAATAAAGGCAAGATAGACCATACCTACTTTGATCTTTAAAACTTTTGGACTTAATATATTCTAACCATAGAAATCCAGCATTGTAAAATTACTATTGGATCAAAGATTATTCTGCAAATTGAAGGGTTCTGTTTCAATACAGAAAAACACAATATTAAGTAGGTGCCAAGATAAAATCTTTAAGGGTTTTATTCCAATGCTGTACCCTGTATACAATTTACAATTGTCACTGTATAAAATTACTGATCCCTTATCTGTATGTCCACGATCACAAAACCATACTTTTTCTATGGGAACATCTTTGGTCAAGGTGATCTTAGGTCAGAATCTATATTATAAATCAGATTATTTTTCAGTTTTCCAATAGTGTTACTGGCTGAGGCACCACAAGAAATGAAGGCAAACCCAGACCTGGAATGCATGTACATCTCACCAAGGATGAATTCCCATTTATGAAAATGGAATGGGACCAGAGTGATCAAGTTAGCACTACATGACTAGTAGTTTATTCCCAGGGATTGTCCAAATAAAGTATTTGTGTTCAACATTCAACACTTCTGCCAAAAGATTTGGTATTCTTCAGGAGCAGTAGCTACACAATCTGTGTGAGTGAATGGCCTTGGTCCTGGGCTTATGTTTAAACTTTGCTCCTCATTTAACTGACTGAATAGTGTGGACAATAATCTAAACATTTTGATGTCTTTTGACTGAACATACTCTTCAGTATTTCTGCTCCGTTGACATAATCTGACATCTTTCATATGCAAATAATTTCCTACATTTCCTCTTTTCTTTTTCAAAATGTAGTCCTTCAGATGATATTTTCCATGTGTCAACGTAAGTGAAGAGAAACATCACGAGTAGCACCCATCATCCTGCACACAAAGAATATGAGCACTCAGTACATGGTATTAAGTGTTACGAATCAAGTCAGCAGTTATACACTGCTTATGTACAATGTGTGATGCTCTGGGCTGCTCTTTAGAGAAGACAGAGAATTGCATTCCCTAGCCTACAACAGCCAGACTTGCCTTCTGGCTGTATCCAAGGGCAAAATTTGTATCAGAAAGAACTATGATTTTATTATTTATGTACTTTTTGATTTCTATATGCTGGGCACATTCTACAAAATGGGTATCTCTGTGCTATATTTAAAGAACCACTAACACATAGCTTTTCATTCTCTTCAACTGACAAATTTGCTTTGCATTCAGAGGATACTAACTAGATACACTTAGATCTTGTTCTTGCCATTGAAGTGATCACTGATGTCAGTGGAACTCTGTTTGGGCCAACAGTGATTATATGGTTGGCTGAGGATGCAAGACAGACATGCCCCAAAATAAATTGAGGGATCAAAATATTCCCTGTATATATTCACTTGTACAATCCCAAACTTTTTGGAAGATAGAATCCTGTTCTTGGAAACACTTAAGATAATATTTTTTTATTATTAATTTTTTATTTTTGAGCAACCTTACAAGATTTTAACAAAATAATATAAAATGTGTATAAAATGTGTATATATTCTGGATATTGCAATTATCCCCAGGAGTGCCCCCCCCAATTACCCTCCCTTATCCCTCCCTTCCCCTTCCCATTATAACTCTAAAAAAAGTATTAGATTGTAAAGCATTACATCTTATCTGGATTTAA
>PVKS010042002.1:0-15688 GCA_004027875.1 Aplodontia rufa
AAAAGGTGATCTGCTCCTAAATTCACCACATCCATCAATTAATTAGAAAAAAAAAGTAGGGAAGAAAGAAAGAAGATGAGGAAGAAGATGGGAGCATTAGCTAAAAAGAGCGACCCTATTAATCCAGCATAAAAACCACTCTCTGTTTTCAAAGGCCCTTTGGAACCCCAAATCTTCATTCCATAACCCTCTTCTGACCTCAGACTAGGGACCAAACAATTAACAAGCCCCTTCTCTGCAAGCACTGGCTGGGGTCATGTAGCACAGAGGGCCAAGAAACAGGGGCCTATTAAAAATGTCATTCCAATTATTTCTCATCCCTGTAAGGCTGTTTATAGGAAACATTATTGAGTTTAATAGCATTTTAAATGCCAAGCTCAGTGGGCGAAAGGTTAAAAGTGAAAATGTGCTAATACACTAATGCAAAGGAGAACACTAAATTACATAGGAGGAGAGCCCCTCCCTCTGCCTCTCCTCCTTCTCTCACTCACAGACACACACACACACATACACACACACACACACACACACACACACGCAAAGCTTCATTAAAATTTTAACTCAAACTTGGCATCAAATGCAAAGTCAGGGATGATGAGTGTGCTTGAGTAGTCATAACAATCCCCAAACTGTTCCACATGCCATGTTCTATTTAGGGGCACATGAACCTGGGTCCTTGGTTTAACTAGACTAAAACTGCTAGTGAAATTGCTGCTTCCTGCTAATTGTGCTGTGCTTAGGTTCCAAGCTGTCTGCTATGGGTCAGCTGGGTGACCTTGGGCAAGGTATTTCACCTCTGTGGACCCCAGTTTCCTCCTATGAGAGTTAATGTTATGATGGGCTTACTCAGTAACAGGCATGGTCCGAAGGGCTTTACACAAATTATCATATGTAATACAACCTTCTAATTTAGGTACTAACAATAACCCCCATTTTATAAATAAGTATGGAAAGGGTAAGACCAAAGGAGGCGGTTTTCTTTAAGATCCTGCCCATGCCCAACTCTAATCGGCTATAGTTTCCTGATTGCACTTAGTCTTTTATGCCCAAAACAGTCTCATATCTACAAACTTGCTAGGAGGGCTTTCCCCAAGTTTAAGATACACTGCTGCTTCCCCACCATGTAAAGATGAGGGTTAAGCATCACTCAGTCTGACAGGCAGGAAAATGAGGCATGGCAGGGTTAACCACTGGCTGCTGGCCATGGGGATACCGAGGCTTCCAAGAGCCCGGTCCGTTCTCCTTTCACTGCAAATTGATAGCTGAGCACCAAAGATAAAGGAGAAGAATTTAATAAAAGCAGTTTCATTGCTTCCCTGCAGGTATTCAACCCTTCAGGTTTATTGTTTTCTCTCGGCAAACACAATCTGTTCACTGGCACTGGGAAGGGGCTGCATGAGTAGATCAGGCCAAGATAGGGCATCTGTTACAGAAGCAGCTCAGCTCCGAACTGGTGGTGGAGGTCCCAAAGTTACCACCACACCCACATGGAGCATGGGTCCACTGACAGTGAGGACATTCATTTCTCCTCCTTGGAAGCATAAGCCAAGTGAACTGTCCAGCCAAAGCTCAAAAACTTCCCCTCTCCCTGGAGCTCAACCTTGTTTTCAGGAAGCCAAATCATCTTCAATCAGGCTTTCCCAAAATTGATTTTGCATCTTTCTGCTGAGGCAGTGGTTAGGAAAATTTCAGTCAGATAGGAAAACACCGGAAAGTTACACCCAATTGGTAAGGAAGAGTGGTTTTTTTTGTTTTGGCTTGGTTTGGTTTGGTTTGGTTTGTTTTAATAAAATAATCATCTAGTCTTCTGTTCCTAGAGTGTTGGTGTCCTAAACTTCCTGTTTCCCTAGATCCTGGTGGGTCTGCTGATCACCACACGCCCCTTGTACATGGTGGGACAACAGACAGCCAGGTCTGCAGCCTGCCACTGCTGAATAACAGGCAGTGACAGCGGAGACAAAGATGTGTTTCACTCTGGCTTTCTGAAAATCTCCATTTTGGATGACCAGAGGCTGACAGGAAGAGTCGAGAGCCTGAAACACAGAGGCAGAGCTCTGACAGTACATTTTTGTGTGTTTTTTAGCAATGCCTGAAGATTCTGGTTTCCTCACCTGAAAAACTGCCTTGATGTGGGAATAGGGCAAAGCTAAACACTCACACCAGAGTCTCTAGGAGCCTGTGATCACAATGCTGAACAGACTTATTATTAACAGCCATGGTCACTGTCTTAGATCAGATTGGAAAATTACAATGTATCTGTAATGAGAAAAACCTGACATTGGAATAGCCATGTTTATAAAATCATATTACTTGTTTTATTACCATCATCAGTTCAAAAGTCTAAATTTTATGCTGGGATAAAGAGGAATTTAGAAATTTAGAAAGGGACACAGGAAGAATCTTAAACAATCTTAAATCTTTAAAAATATACATATGGGGCTAGAACGGTGGTGGTTCAGTGGTTGCAGTGCTTGCCTGGCATGAGCAAGGACGTGGGTTCAAACCGCAGCACCACATACACAGCAAAACGTTGGAGCAATGAAGGCTACATTAAAAACTAAGTGAAATTAATTCTCTTTCTCTCTCTCTCACTGTCCCTTTCTTTTTGTTTTAATATATTATATAGAGAGCTCAAACTTGTCATTCTAAACACTCCAGTTTTGGAAGTTAATTAAGTACTGAAAAAGTGAGCCTAGGGACAGCCCTTCTCTGCTTCCTTTATATCCACAACTCAGGACTTTGAGAAGACTGCATATTTATGCAACCTGTACTTACATGGATTGAACTTGACCTACATGCCCTACAGTTAGTTTTATACAAAATAAATGCATTTGTGTAAACTAAATGTATTCTATCTACTAAATCTTACACACACACCCTCATCCCTTCTGAAAAAGAGCCCTGGATAGATATATAAACTTGTCACTTGTTTATATACTTCACTCTCCTCACAGACCTCTCCAGTGGCTTTTCCTCCACTTTGCTTAGCACCAAGTGCTCATAAGCCATTCCTTGTGGTAGCTAAAAACTAAAAATAAAGAACCATTCATGCAAAATGATTTTTAAGAAATATTGATGTGCCTAAAGTATTTCTTCTGCATCACACGACAGAGTTCAGATTACAGGTTGTGTGTGGATTTTAGAAAAACACATATTGGTAAAGAAAAAATGTTTTTACTTTTAGTCAAAAGCCACATGATAAGATGCACTATCATCTTTAAGATGAGTTAAAACTTGAAGCAGAAAAAAAAAGTGTACTTTAGTATAGAATTTTACGTTGTGAGTCTTTTTTTTTTTTAAACTGAAGATTAGGTAACATTTCAGATTTGACTGCAGGGTAGGAACCACCTTCCCAATATATCACAATGGGGTGTTAAGTGCAGTTTTTGCAGCCACTTCAACTCCATAAGGCAGGAAATGACACAAAGGGGATAATTCAAATTGTTACAGATCATAAGCAAGCATTAGCACATAAGCATTAAAAGTAGGTGCCAGGGAGAATCATCCCCAAAGAACTTCTGGCATTTTGTGGTATTGAGGAAATAAAAGGATTATTCAAGAGCTCCACAGACCTGGCATAGCTGGGGTAGGCAGGACTCAGGTGTATTTGCCTTCAGTTGCTTGTTTGCACTTTGAGAATGTACAAGGGGACAGACAGTGATCCACTATGATGATTTCCAATGATTCTCTACCATTTAGAAAGTTTCCTGCTCAGAACATTAGCTGGTCAATCCCTGCATTTACCTGAAGAGCCAAGCTTGTGGTTTAGAGTTTACTTGGAAAATGAACCCTGAATTCACCAGAATGGAGCAAAGTGAAGCCATCTCCAGGGTCAGAAACGAGGCTGTCAATAGGGCTGACTCTCACAAAAAACCTTGGGACTTCTTTAGGTATTCGTGAAGGTCATGTGAGGAGGGTATTTACCTACATCCATGTTTGAACTGACCAAAGAATCAAGGCTGGAAGGCATAAATGGGTTTTTAAAAAGTCTGATGTGTGTGTGGTCTCTGCTCCTCAGTTGTAGACGTCCCTCCTCCTTAGAGGAGTGCTGGTGAAAGAGATTAAACAATGGGTGCGTGAAGTGGACCACAGAACCATTCCAGCAGCTTTAGAAGACACCAGGGAAGGCTGGGAGCTCTGCTCTATTCACTGTAGTCTGAATCACCTTTACCTCCCAGCACTCTCTGTGTGACTATAGTGCATCTTAATCCTGTGGAGGAGCCATCGGAGCAGCCTGGACTAGTGTGAGTCTTTTTGCTTGAGTATACAAAGACCTGCCAAGGACCACCAGCATGAAGGCACCTGAGGACAGAACTTACTGGTGATGGTTTGATTCAGGTGACTTAAACCAAGGCCAAAAAGGTTAATGAAAAGCTTCCAACACTCAAATATCCCTGTTCCTCAGCAAATAATATTCACAAAGGAATATTCAGAATCACCTTC
This sequence comes from Aplodontia rufa, assembly GCA_004027875.1. NCBI lineage: Eukaryota > Metazoa > Chordata > Mammalia > Rodentia > Aplodontiidae > Aplodontia > Aplodontia rufa. The sequence goes on from PVKS010042002.1 coordinate 4,444, forward strand.
AGAGTGAAGGGAGATGGTGACACAGAAGACCTGGGTTCCCAGGGCTGGGAATGCAGCTCAGAGGGAAAGCATGAACCTAGCATGCAATGCCCTGGGTTCAATTCCCAGCACTGAAAAAATAACAAAACAAAACAAAACAAAACAAAAAAAACAACAAAAGCCATTTTTCATGATAAAAAGCTGAAATAGTTATTCAGGGAACTGAAGCAGGAGGATTGCATGTTTGAGGCCAGCCTGGGCAACTTTAGTAAGCCCCTGTCTGAAAAACAACAACAACAACAAAGTGTTTCTAGGAAGTGTTCTACAGATAAACAGGAAATACAAATCTAACACCAAAGGCCCTACCTCAGGTAAACACTACCCACACTTTGTCACAAACCAGTCACCCCACACTCTTAAAGCAAGTAAACGAAGTCTGGGCAAATGTCAACATTTAGATTAAATGTCATATTTCAGGATCTCTCTCTCTCTCTCTCTCTCTCTCTCACACACACACACACACACACACACACACACACACACAAAGTAATATACATCACTATGAAATCTCAGTATACTAACTTGAAAGTGATGTTCTAAATAACACCTAAAAAGACTTGAAATTTTTTCCTCAGCCCAGCTGGGCCAGGCTCCATCATACCCTCAGCACCCTGCCATCTGACTGTGACCTCACATGGGGGAAGGTAGCTCAGGAAGATAGGAAGAGGGTGCACCTGTCTGAGCTTTCAGCTGGTGCCTTAGAGGCATTAGGCCCCCTCACCCACCACTGATGAGCAAAACCCCTTGGGTGATGAATTTGCTTCCTTTTTTTCTTTCAGCCACTTCTCCCCCTACCCACAACTGCACCCACACCATGAGGCAAGAGCCTGGCCATGCACAGGGCAGGTTAAAGAATTACCGTTGGGTGCAGTTTTCTGCTATCTCCACCTGACTAGGCATTGGGAAAGACAGCAAACCCATCTTCCTAAAATAACACAGGCCCTTTTCTATAGTTCTCCATGGAAAATCAGAAACCCTGCCTGGCATTCTAGGACTTTATAGGTGGCCCCAACTCCCTTTCCAAGCTTTGCTCCCTCAACTCCTAGACAAAGGAATGCTGGCCCCTAACTCCAAACACCATCCTAGGCACAATAAGCACTGTTCTGGATTTGCACCCTAGCTGGACGAATCAGTATGCAAGAGGTTGTTTACAACCTGCTATGATTTGGATGTAATTTGAATGTCCCCCAAAGGCCTTGTGTCACAGACTTAGTCCTCAAGATGGCATATTGGGAGACAATGGAACTTTTAGGAGGTGAGGCCTCGTGGGAGGTCCTTAGGCCATTGAGGCAGTGAACTTGAGGTCTCTCTTAGGAATTTTAAATACTTACACTTTAAACACAATGCAATTTCCACAACAGAGGCTGCATCTCGCTCATTGTGTAGAGAACAGGCCAGAGAATGGCAGGCAAGGTGGACAATACAGAGACCAGTTAGGAGACCATCATGAGTAGCAAAAAAGGATTATAAAGGCGCAGAAAAGTCAATGGCAACAGATATAGGATGGTGTCTGGTGATTTTCAGGAGAGTCAATGGCACATGACATTAAGGTGAGAGCATGGTCAAGAGTGGTGCTCAGGTCCTGTACAGAACACACACAAGTGTAATTTAAATAAAATGTACTGGGTATAGATGACATTTATTCTCAGGGCACCATGGATGGCTGGGGTGGCAGAACAGAGGAGGAGACAGAGGAGGCGCAGTCAAGAGAGGCCACAGGAATACAGCAAGAGGCCCAGCAGCCAGGAGTGGCAGAGTTCTGAGAAGTCTGTTTAGAGCATAGGCAGAAGGGGTCAGTCCAGAACAGGACTGGGAATTGCTCAAGGGCAGGAATCTTTACTGTGTTCACTGATGGGCCCCAAGAACAGAACAGTATCCAGCACATGGCAGGGCTTCAGTAAATATGAGTAGGATAAAGGAATGTATGAGGCACCCACCAGATTTGTGAACCACAAGTTCACCGGTAATGTACTAAATGAATGCTGGAGGACTGGAGGACAGGAGGACAAAAGCTGGTGCACATGGGTGAACACAGAGGAGGAGATGGAGATACTGTGGACTGCTTGTTCAGGCAGCTTAACTACTAAGGAAAGCAAGACAGGAAGCTAGATGTACAGGAATGAAAGAAGCCTGAGCCTGTGAAGGGGAGGAGACCAGGGGGAAGAGCTTCTCTGAATCATATCAACATCACGGGCATTTCTTCAGGAAATGAGATCCAGAATGGCAAGGGAAGGGAACACTGGCTCTGGGAAGTGATCTCCCTGTAGCTCCCTGCCCTAGAATCCCAAGGCCCCCATCCTCCTCTGCAATTGTGACACTTACTTCAATTCACACACTAGATAGAGAAGGTGCTCAGTAAACACACCTTGAATTGATGTAATGAAGAGGAGATCATGCAAAACAAGGTATTGAAGGTGAGTACAAGGATTTGTGGGGAAAAAGGCCAAAACAAAATCTGTGCCTACCCCATCAAATTCAAAAGCCTGGGAAAATTCTCTGCAACCTAGTCAATGAATTCTTCAGAACCAATGCTACCCTACCACTCTTAGCAGCTGTGACTTCATTTTTTTCTGAAAAAGGAGAGGCATGGCCACCTAGATGGATTTTCAAGGGTGGACTGGTCTGTAGGTACCTACAGAGATGCTAGATGACCCAAGGGCCAGAGGTGCTTGGACTACTCCAGCCTCATAACAGTTTAGGAGCCTTTACTGCCTCTTGGCCAGACTGATTGGTTTGGAATCAGAACCCACAGACACCCAGATAAACTCCTGGTCACCAGCCAGGGCCCACACTCTACAGCAGGCCATGGCTGCCACTACAATCAAAGGGCAATTCTAAGATTCCCCCCAGATCACAAAATGACCACTTAGGGTTTTACAAACAGATGTGTCCAGGAAAGCATTAGAAGCGTGTGTGTGAGTGTGAGGACTTGTGGACATGTACATGCAAAGCAAGTCAAGAAAACACTCTCACCCCCAGAAACACATCTTTGTGTAGTGCAGTCTCTAGCAAAGCAGAATTTAGAAAAAATTTAAACCGATTCTTCAATAACAAGCTATGCATTGAGCACAGGCACTAGGAAAGACAGAAAGCTACAGGCGGTGAAAACATGACAAGACACAGTTTCTTCCCTAAAAGACTCAGAGACCAAAATCAGGAGCTATGCTATCAATCTAGTCTAAGTCCCTTAACTGATGAGATGATCAGACTAACCACATCTTTTTGAACATTTACTTGCCTGCAAGCCAGGCAAGGTTATGACACTTTATATAATTATCTCAAATAATCATCCTCCACACCCCTAAGAGGAGGAACAATGACATCTAATGTGTGAGATCTTACAAAATTCAAGGTCCTGTGCTAAATACGAAACAAGAATTACCTCATCTAACCTCCACCTGTATAAGAAATGACCACATTGCTACCTACTGAGCTCCCAGCACATGCCAGGAACTGCTCTGAATGCTTACAGAAATGATCTCATTTGATCCTCCCAAACATCCTAATGTACAAAAAGAAAGGCTCAGAGAACTTTAAAAATTTGCCCAAAGGGAAACAGCCAATAAGCCCCAGAAGTGGGACTGGAACCCAAGATCCATCTGACTATCACATATAGGCTCTTACCCACCATGCTGCCTGAATGATATGCCTCAAATCTAATGACCAAAATGAGACTCTGATGTATGAAAAGTTAGTATTAAGATGAGAAAAGATGTCACAGATCAGGATTGGCCAAGGAAAAGGGCATGTGGGGCTCTTTGTTTAATCAAGAGCACAGACTACATATCTATTTATCTTGGTATTCTCAATGTTCTAGGCACAAAGAAGGCAGTCAATGAACACCTGCTAGTGCTCTGGGTTTGGAGGGGATTTTTGCATCTCCTCTGGGAGTGGGTGAACTGAGCCAGGAAGATGTGCAGAGAATGGATTAGGGAGGGGAGGGTGAGGGTTAGAACAGCACCTCACAATGCTGAGAAAGCAGAGGAGGAGGCCAGTGATGGAATAGTTCAGCTTAACATAGTCATGGCAGCACTGGGGGACTGCCCACTGTGTGGTCCAACTTCAGATCTTGCTGAGTACATGTGTCTCACAAAACTAGTCTAAAATGGTAAGAGGAAAGGAAAGCCAGTCCTCAGGCCCCTGAATGCTTTGATTCACTCATTCATGTATTCCTTCCTTCTTCAAAAAGATGCTGGGCCCCAGAGTGGAATGGTTTTGTCTTCTGAACTAATCAGTGGAAGCATCACCTATTCCAGCACCTTGTGCTTTTTAAGACCTTATTCCCAAAATAATGCAAGTCAAAATTAATTTCAATTTTTTTCTAGCCACAAAATCCTAAAAACCATCCCTAATTTACTAATTAAATTTATTCAGTTACCTAATGGACAAGTGAGTCTGAGCTTCTCCATATGAAGCTGTCAAGGAAGCAATTTCCTGTTAGACACAGATATTCAAAGACTTCTGGTAACCGAACACAGTGACTTGTGATCCTCTTGCCTCAGTCTCCCAACTCACCAGGATTATAGCTGTGCACCCTTGCAGCCAGCTTTAGAAACCCATTTATGCTGCACTGGAAACTCCTATTTACCCATGAGAACTGAGTATGCAAAGCCCTGGGGTAAGAGAAGGAAACCGTGCAGTATTAACTGAGATTCTGAACCTGACACAAAAGTTGGAAGTGAAAACATTTACTATGCTGCCACTTTAAAAAGCAGGGTCACTCTGGTCTCTCCAGATATCAAGGCAATAAAAAGCTTAAAGTAGATTCTTCCAGTATTTGGCTTACTACAATCAGGAAGCGTCTATGCAAAAAGCCTGTTGTCACAGATTGTAGTATTTTAGGAACATCAGTTTAGCTTTGCCACCCTTTCTGATTGCCTGTCGTCACACATGAGGCAGAATTCAAACAGGAATCAGAATCTGTAAGTGGTACTGGGCTAGATAATTCTCCACCCTGCCCTGTGGTCCAGGACACAGAGCTTGGCTTTTATGGCTTCAGGTTAAATCTGCAGGAGATGAGATGGCATGAGAAGGGTATCTATTACCTGGGTCCTTCCCCTCTGGGCAGCTCTTTTTCCAGAGCTCCAGCCCCTCTCCTTCTATCATACCTTTCACTGGTATTCTCTCTTCCTCCCTTTCATCTTAGGTCTATACCAATCTACCCATAAACCTCTCCAGACATAGGGTATCTCCCCACTTCCCAAGTCCTAGAGTGCTTTATCATTCCTCATGAGTTTCTGGATTCTGTCCACACCCTAGTTAACAGTGCTTTTAATAACCTTTCCTCGAACAATTCCCATCTGTTTCTTGATGAGACCCTGACTGATGTGGTCATGCTTCTCAAATAAAGGGCTTAATACAAACACCACTTAATAATTAACCTCATCAACAGAATCACTGGCAAGAAGACACTAAGTCAGGAAAATTCTCTTTTGTATACAAGTGTTGGTCCTAACCTTCATGCAACTAGCCACCTAGTTGCATGAAGGCATGCAACTCTAGAAGGCAAATAGCCACTCTTTAAAGGCCACCTAAGTTCTGAATAACCACATGTGGATAACCAGCATCTGGAATGGTTTTCTTTGTGCGGGACACCCCAGAACTGGCTTCTCACAGGCTCTGATCAAGATGAACCACCACTGCAGGTCAGCAGCCACCAGGGGTCTCCAAGGGAATTTTGCTTAGGAAAGAAGAGGAGGTGTGGGATCATGAGGGCAGCATGGAACTCAGGTTGCAGAGACCAACCCCAGTCCTGGCTTTGTGAACACTTGGCCACATAGCTTTTAGTATTTTAGAAAAACTACACCCATTATGCATGTGAACTGGCTCTACATTGATGAATAATGTCTTTTAAATATCAAGTCTGCAAGGACTTTGACCTCTGTGTGCTCAGATGCTACATACAGGGTCACTGGGTGGCAGGGTTTACCCAGGGGGTCCCCAGCCACTTAGCTCCTTTTCACAAAGGGATTCTTTTATTTTTCAGGATACAGCAACAACTGGAGTAAGAGTGGGTGTGAGGGGAGGGTGGCTGAGCAGGAGGGACCATCCACACACAAACAGGTCACTTATCTCATGGATGTCTTTCTACCTTTTCCTACAGCTGAGTAGCTCGGGGGCAAGTTGTCTGCCAAGCTTCCCGCCCGTGTAAACACTCTGGCACCAGCTGGGGTTTGGAATCTGCTGAGTCTCTGCCAGCTGGCGACCTGGAGATGGGTCAGATTAAAGGAATGCGTAATGAGGGAGAGGGTAGGAGACAGAGGCTGTATTTACACATAGAGGGTCTGCAGGGATCTGTAAGGACTGGCCAAAGGGGGCTCTGGTCCTGGAAAAATATAAAGGGAAGAGGAAGAGGTTTCAAAGTGCCCAAGCTCCACACCACACCCAAATAGCCCAAGGCTGTTATGTTCAGTTATTTTTTTTCCTTTTAAAAACTGACTCTTTGTCCCTGTCTCAGTTCCCTACAGCAGCATATCCCAAACCAATTACACACAGTCCTTTGAAAAGTTCACAGCTGGCTGCTCAAGAAGGCTCAGCGTGATCAGACAACATGGACACTTGATCCCTACGATCCCAATTTGGGAACGTTAACACGGAAACCCAAGCCACGTGCTGACAAGCAGGCCCTGGGCCGAACCGAGGCCAGGCAGCACAGAAAGCCAACAGTCTCAGCAGCCAGTCCAGCTTCCAGACTTAGAGCCTGTGGGCTCCCTGCTGCAAGGCCAGAGGACAAGGATAGAGAGGGGCAGCCCATAGGAAAAGACCAATCAAGCACTCAATCCTTCTGCTGCCCTCCAGAGCAGAAGGGGAACAAGAACAGACTGAAATCATTAGTTCTTATGGGTATTTGGTGGCCACACCTGCTAGGAAGACCACCTGCATCCCTACTGAAGACCCTGCAGGTAGCTAAACCTCAAAGGGCTACACGTACATATGAAGAAGCAGGGAACATAAATCAGCAGAGGGTAATAAGCCCAGCAGAGGCAGGAGACCTGTTCTTGGTGACTAGGCCACTAACCATATGGTGGCCTCTAACTCCTCCCATCACCACTAGATATTCTTATCTTTCAAAGGGCGTCCTCTAAAGTCCCTTTGTTTCCATGGATTCTTCCACAAGCTTCCTGGATATGTATGATTCACCTCCAGGCCTGGGGTCCAAGTCTCTGCTCCTCTTGCTCCCCAGCAAATCCCTGCTATACTAGCTGCCTCTATTCCCGGGACACTCAGCTCTCCGTCCCAGCCGCGGGTCCTGCATCTTTACCTGAATCATGAAAAGCTCGTGCCAGGAGAGCGCTCCATTCTGGCTGTGTTGGGGCTGTACTCCAGCACCCCAAACTGCCCACAGAGCCCACTATTGACTTTTTCCTTTATTGTTTTATTAAATCCTTCATGTCCACTCCCAGGGCTACTAAGAAGCGGCACACCTTTGTCTCTCACCAGCCTGAAGGAGTTGCTTGTTTCTCTGCCTCAGGACTCAACCTGCCTTCCTTCCCCACTGCCTTCACCCTGGCTAGAACTGTCAGGCAGAAAACACACACACAAACAAATATATATACACTTCACACAATCACAGTCCCTTCCATGACACTACACTGCTTAAAGGATAATTGGCATTCCTGAACCTCCTGACCTCTCCACCCTCAATTATGACAACTCCCCCAACAACAACAACAACAAAACACACACACACACAAAACTGTCCTCGGTATTCTGAGGAATATTCTGATAATATCACTCCATGAAAAACTCTCCAAGGTTGACGATTATATTTGGTACAGACACATTATACTCATTACTATTATAGTAAAAGTTCTGACAAGTCCTGCAATAAAGAAACATGCTTAGCCTAGCATTTCCCAAGCTGATATGGCCCAAGAACTGTTTTGTAGCATTTGACCAGAGATTCTCTGAATGCCTTTTCTTGCCTGGAACAATAGCAGCCATCTATTCTCCCTTCCCTTTGTTCTTTTGGTCTTCACTTTCCTTTGAGTCTAGCTTTGGCCTCACCCTGAAGTCTTCTCACCCACCTAACCTCACCCCATGGCTGCTTCCGTCCCTCACACCAGAGGCATAGTTGCTGTACCTCCTTCCTGAGGGATAGTAGAAAACAACAGTTAAAAGGCCAATTTTTTTTTATTAAATGTATACAGAAATACAACTGAGGGGGAAACATTATCAAACCATCAATAACCAATGTATATATACTTAGTTATCCAGGGGTAATGGCAAATAATGGATGCCCAGCTTGGGTTTCCCCTGTTGCTGTTTTTCCCAGAAGAACTCTTGCGTTAAATGAGTATCTCATGGAGGAATGACATCTGCTTCTGAGATGGTTCCCCCATATTCCCACTCTCCAGTCTCCTAGAAGTTCTTCATACACCCTACCCCATCCCCATCCCCCTCCCTACACCTCCAAGTAACCTAGGGAGCCATCCCCCTATTGCGTTGAGAATCATACAATTTGAAGTTATTGTTAGCTTAGCAGTCTAACATACTGCTTCCCCATGTATTATAGCTTCCACAGATGAGAGATACCATTCGGCCCTTGAGTCTCTGAGACTGGGATACTTCACTTAGCATAATTCTTTCCATCTCCATCCATTTGATATCAAAAGCCATAATATCGTCTTCTCTAATGGCCGAGTAGTATTCCACAGTATATATGTACCAAAGCTTTTGTATCCACTCATCAAGTGAGGGGCATCTGGGTTGGTTCCATAATCTAGCTATAGTAAATTGAGCTGCTAAAAACATTGAGGAAGCCACATCGCTATAATACGCTGATTCTAAGTCTTTTGGGAAAATTCCCAGGAGTGGGATAGCTGGGTCGTAAGGTGGTTCCATCCTTAATTTTTTAAGGATTCTCCACACTGCTTTCCATAGTGGCTGAACCAGTTTGCAGTCCCACCAGCAGTGTGACAGTGTTCCTCTTTTCCCACAGCCCCTCCAGCATCTGTTGTTCGAATTTTTCATTTTTGCCACTCTAACAGGAGTGAGGTGGTATCTCATTGAAGTTTTGATTTGCATTTCCCTTATAGCTAATAATTTAGAGCATTTTCTCATATAATTTATGGGCTAAAAGCCCAATTTTGCATTCAGAAAGACCCGTGTCCCGATTCTGCCTTTAACCTGAAATGGAGTTGTTCAGCTTATCTGGTGTAGATATTATTAAAAGGGATATCTATTAAAAGGGACTTCTGAAGGAATTAGCAGGATTAAGAGGTCAAATCAAGGGGCTGGAGCAGTTGCTGTGTGGTATGGTGCACGCCTGGCATGTGCAAGGTTCGTACCCCAGTACCACGTACACAACAAAGTGTCCGACCAACAAAAGCCACATGAAAAACTAAATAAAATTCTCTCTCTCTCTCTCTGTGTGTCCCTCTCTGTTTAAAAAAAAAAAAAGGTCAAATCTAGCACAAGGCCTTGCATATCACAGGTATTCAGTGAATAACAATTAGTAATTTTTCCTATTTGTAAGAAAAAATATTGCTTTGTCATTTATGATTTTCAGTGTTATCTTCTAGATGGGAAGCCCATGGAAGCCCCTGGGCTGAGCACTGTTTGTTCTCCTGCCCTCCCTTCATAAAGTAGGCTTAAGTATGTGTTGACAGGCAAAGACCACCACCATCTCCATCTTCCACCTGATAGTAGGTGAATGCACACCTTTCATATGCTGGAAGCCCTGGGCAAGGGGAGATTCTTCAAGGTGAGCAAGTCCTCTAACTTCATAGAATCCCTCATCAATGCCATCCTACCCACCCTGCCCCACTCCCATCACTGTGTGCTTCCTATACCCCTGGTCAGGGGTGCAGTGTGGCACATGTCTTTTGGAATCCAGAGCAAACAGTTCTCACCCAAAAGTTGATTGGGCAGCCCCACTATTGGGCAGCATTGGCTGCTGTGCTGGGGTTCAATCGTCATTTTTAAAAGCTTAAAATTCCACCACAGGTCATTTCATTCATGTGACTTGTGCAGTTAATATGAGGAACTGAGAAGTTTCGTTTCTACTTTGAATCAATCTTGAGTTTTTCATGATGCTTTTGTATAGGCTTTGATGAACAGTTTAAATTCCCCTGTACTCACCCTCTGAACCTCTCTTCAAAAGGCTTCTGGAAAGCAGTTTTTTCAGTTACATTAGGTGGGAATGGCATCTCTAAGACCTATTGCGTGGGCTCTTCTCTCCAGAACCCTTAATGGCTCTGTGGTCAAGCCCCTCTCTGTGCACCAGCCTTGCCCTTGCACCATCTCTCTCTGCCTCATCCTATGAACCTCTCCTCTCTAAGCACTATTCCAAGCTTTCCATCTTTCCATTTCCCAAACAAAACAGCTTTAATATGTCTTTTTCTGATCATCAAAATAATACATTCATTGAAACAAATATCTATGTATATGAGTAGGCAGACATAAGCATGGAAGAAAAAATTTAAAATACTGAAATTCTACTACACAGAGAAAACCACCGATACTATTTTTTCCTTTTCATTTATTTCTTTTCTGAGAGTGAATATGGTGCTAGAGATTGAACCCTAGACCTCACACATCCTAGGCCAGTGCTCTACCACTAGGGCACAACCCTCAGCCCTCATTGATTTTAATGACCATCCATATAGATATCTTTCTATTAAAACACAATAAATTCAAACATTTTTTCAAAAAAGGTTCACAAGCCGAGCATGGTGGCAGATGCCTGTAATCCCTGTGACTCAGGAGGCTAAGGCAGGATGATCACAAGTTTAAAGCCAGCCTCGGCAACTTCACGAGGTCCTAAGCAACTCAGCAAGACCCTGTCTCAAAATAAAATATGAAACAAGGGCTGGGTATGTGGCTTAGTGGTTAAATGCCCCTGGGTATAATCCCTAGTACTAAGAGAAAAAAAAAAAAGATTCACATCAATATGGCATTCTATAATCTACCTTTTAAAAAAACACAATCCTATGGTTTAAATTTTCTATGATATTGCACAGATTTATGTCACCATTTTAAAGTGATCTAACCAATCCCTTACTAGTAGCCATTTAGGAACAGCCTCATCTTTTAAGAATGCTAACATCTCAAAATATTTGGCTATACCACTGAGTGGCAAAAGTCAGAATTTAGTCTGTGAATTTTTATTACAACCATGAAAAATCATTGTGTCTGGGCACAAAAGCAGTAGAAATTAAATCAATTGTGTTAAATAGATGAGCTTCAAGAGATTATCTATGAA